>JAVLUX010000001.1:40621404-40643904 GCA_032164185.1 Moxostoma hubbsi
TCAGTGAAATCAACTAATTGAGAAAAGTGTTTATTCAAAATGTAATCACGCTAATATCCTAAAATGCTACTTGATTTCAGGGGCCAAGAGATAATCCGATCAGCAATGAAAGACTCTTCAAAAGACAAAAAAAAGCCTTTATTAATACTGTAGTGGCTGTATTTGAAATAGAGCCATTCAAAATGTGTAAGAAATGATACAAAATTGTACATTTAAAGCTTGATTGATGTCCAGGCTTTGAAAAGGGCTTAAACAATGTGGCAGAAGGAGTGGTGGTGGTAGTGGGCTAAAGTACATAACTGGTAATCAGGAGGTTGCTGGTTCGATCCCCACGGCCACCACCATTGTGTCCTTGAGTAAGACACTTAACTCCAGGTTGCTCCGGGGGGATTGTCCCTGTAATAAGGGCTCTGTAAGTCACTTTGGATCTGCCAAACGCATAAATGTAAATGAAATGTAAACAATGTCAAATATAATAATAAAAAAAGGCAGCTGTGGTTGTCAGAGATTCACCTTAAAAAAATACAGTTCACTAATTTGTACATCATTACATTTTATAATGTTAATATACCAACTTACATGAGTTGGAAATCTGTTTTGTACTTTTAAATGTGTTGTTAACCACCATTATGACATCAGTGATAAAACAAAAGACCACATGATTACTTGCAGGACTCTTCCGGTTGAGCTCAATCGACAACAAATGTGGCATAATGTTGATTACCAACATTTTTAACATTAGCATTTTTATTGATTCTTATGTTTAAAATTGAATAAACAAAACATATACACACAGAGTCAACTTGACTCCCATTATTATCCCGTCCCCAATCCCACCCTGTCAATAAATATCCCTGTGGTCAAAGCCTAAATTACACCATGCACACATATAAACAATCAAACAAAAGAAAATATTTGAGAGCCTTCCAGAAAGGCCAAATACCTGTCCCATTTCTTACCACGTGTCCAGTCTGCCAAGCTGCTTATATGACATCTTTTCCAATGCCGCCACCCTGCCCAATTCGGTGAACTATTCTTGAAATGAGGGAGCGCCAATTGACTTGCATCCTCTAAGAATGATCTGTCTGCCAATCATTACACTAGTTTGGACCCAGCTTTTAGTATGTATGTCACTTACTTTAATAACCACCCCAACACCCAATATACATAGTCTGGGGCAGAATGAAATTTGAGGATCTAAAACCTCACAAAATTCGGGACTCCTACCCAGAATTCTTGACTCTTAGCTCAGAACCACATGGGCCATGTCTCCATACACCAACTGACATCTTGTACACAAGAGGGACTAGCTAATTTATTAATTGGTGTTCAGCCATATGCTTGAGGGAACATTTAGGCAAGAATCAAAATTGTACACACGGGAAACCTTTGTCCATACTGAATGTAAGTGTGAAATAATGGGATGCATTTTTACTTCACCAGGCAATTTAATAGAAAAACTTTGCAATTGTGAGATTGGGGCGAGGACCGCTTGTTCAATGTTTGACTCAGGTGGAAGAGACCAATGGGCCAGGTGTCAGAGACTAAAACCATAGTAATAAAAATGTTTTTTGGGGAGGCCTAAACCTCCTTTGTCAACTGGTCTGTGCAACTTACTGAAATCCAACCGAGGTCATTTACCATTCCCAAAAAAATACTTTGATATTCCATGAAATTGTTTAAAATAAGAACGGAACTTCTAGAGGAATAGACTGTAGCAGATCATTGAAATTGGTGATACAATTCATTTTTATACCATTGACCTTCCCTACCATAGACAAATGAAGTGAAGCCCACCTATCCACATCACATGAGAACATTTCATTAATGGGTCAAAATTAACTCCATTAACCATTTCTCTCAAATTTGCTGGGAAAAAAATGCCTAATGCCTTGCTTGGGTCATTGGAAGACGTCGGGTTTGAAAGCTGTGGCAGCGCAATAGTGACCAATTCACCCTGTATCCTGAAAATTTGGAGAATGAATTAATAATTTTATGACAGCTAGGCATAGATCTACTAGTGTCAGAGACAAATAATAATCAATCATCTAAGTAAAGTTTATGCATTACACCTCCTGATACAATGCCAGGAAAATCATCCTCTTTTCTGATTGTGGCTGCTAATGGTCCCAGGGCAAGACAGAACAATAAAGGGGAGAGCCTTGCTGGATTCTCATACCAAGAGAAAGAAATCTGAAATTAATCCATTAGTTTACACTGCTGCTAATGGTTGTTTCTAAAGTAATTTAATCCACCCAATAAAAGTGTTCCCAAACCGGAAATATCCAAAATCTTAAAAAAATAGTCCCATTCCACTCAATCAAATGCCTTCTCAGCGTCAACTTAGATGCCAGCGATTGTGGTCTGATCATTCGCTTCTGACCACATAATATTTATAAAATGAAGAAGAACTATGACCACGAATAAACCCCACTTGATCTATATGTATAATAAAGTAGATGTTACGCTGCTTAATCGAATATTTTGACATCTAACTAGATCAGGGAAATTGGTCGATAATTTTACATTCATTTTGGTCTTTATCTTTTTTTAAGAATTATACTGATCTGGGCTTACGTCATGGTTGGCGGTAGTTCACCTTTCTTTATTGACTAACATAAGTGGAGCCAGTTCTGTGACATAAGGTCTAAAAAATTCTGCAGTAAAACCATCTGGCCCCCTTACCTGTTGGCAAGGCTTTAACTACCTCAACAAGCTCCTCCAAAGAAATATCTGAGTCAAGTCTTTGTGATAATTTGTCAATTAAAGTCATTCTAATGGCTCTACGAAGTTGCTAATATCCTTATCGGTAGACGTGGACATGGAACTATAAAGATAGTAATATAAATCTTTAAAGGCTTTATTAATATCTGTGGCAGCAGTAAATACTGTATATTGCCTCCAGAAGACTTTTCTGATGGAATGGTGGAAAAAAACTCTCTCTGTTTTATGTATATGGCAAGAGTTTTCCTGCTTGTCCCCGACTCAAAATATGTCTGTCTTGCCCTGAATAACCAAAACTCTACTTTCTATGACAAAATAGTATTGTAACTATACTTTAGCTGAGTCAACTCTCTAAGACCATTGGATGACATATGGCGCTTCAGCTCAGTTTCAGCACTTTTAATACTCTTTTCCAATTCCATGAATTCCTGTGCTTTGTTTTTTTAATGAATGAGGCATATGGTATGATCCACCCCCTAAGAACTGCCTTAATCGCCTCCCATACTACGCTCACAGAGGACACTGCGGACCAATTGGTTTAACATAAACATTAACTTCTGACTTTAAACATTTTTAAATGCTGGGTCCTGTAGAAGTGATGTATTAAAGCACAATCTATCTGATCTGATTTCCATTTCTCTATATGTGGCAACATCTCAATACACACCAAGGGATGATCTGAAACTAAAATTGCCCAATTGGGCAATTGGTGACAAATGGAATAAGTGACTTAGATATATATAAAAACAAATTATTATAAAGTAAATCTGAGGAGGATCAAATGGAGGATCATCAGAGACTCCACAGTCACCTGAGCCATGGGCTGCTCTCACTGCTACAATCAGGCAGGCGGTATCGTAGCATCAGGACACACACCAGCTGATTCACGACAGCTTCTTCCCCCAAGCAATCAGACTTTTGAACTCTTGATCCCTCACGATCAATAAACATCAACACTGCACTTTAATCTCACGCTGGACTGTCATAAATTATATTCTCTCTTAACAACACTGGCAACTGACTATCAACCGACAGACTGAATGTCAATACAGGACAATACAACCTACTGTATATTTAATATATACTATTTTTATTGTATACTGTGTTTTCTATATTGTTTGTATTGTATACTGTACATTGTATATTATTATTATTTGTACATTGTGTTTTGTGCATTTATGTGTATATTAGATATGTAAATTGTGTTGATGTTTATTGTAAATTGGTATATGTCTCATCACTGTCATGATGCTATGTTGCTGAGAACTACACCCAAGACTTTCACCACTTGCACTTATGTATATGGTTGAGTGACAGTAAAGTGATTTGATTTCAATCTTATGAAATGATGAAAAAAAGTGTAGACACTCCCATCCGGATTTAGAAGTCTCCAAATGTTTTTACACATCCTCTATAGTGTCAACGTTGCTCTAAAGGATCTACACACCTTTGCATCAATATGATCAAGGACCGAATCCATTAAAAGATTTAAGTCTCCACCCAAAACCATATTATGTTGGATCCCAGCTGCTTGTAGCTTTCCCTTCAGGTCATCAGTGTTAGCCAAAATCAGATTTCGCCCCTGTATTTCAGCCAAAACAATAATGATTCTTCCTAAATTATCTTTAATCTGTATAAGACATTGAATTTGTAAATGTTTACTTATCAATGTGATGACTCCCCTGCTCTTACACGAACCAGCACTACAAAACACAAGACCATCCCATGCCCTGCCAAGTTTTTCAGCTTCCTGTGAAGAAAGGTGCATTTCTTGAAGGAATAATATGTTTATGCTTAATATAACATACAACTTTCCTTCTTTTTACAGTTTGCACCATCCCATTAACATTTCATGTGGAGAGAAACATTTTACCTATATTAAAATGTGACATATTGACACGTAAAGAAAAATTCTGTACCCACGTCTAAATTATATTGACCACTATCCAACATTTATGTAACCATAAAATCCTTAATAACCCACAGAACACAAAAAAAGCACTTCAACCTCATGCATAACAGTCCGAACAGGTGTCCATTACTCTTAAATCTGACGGTCTGTGCACGCTCACTTTGCACAAGACTTTCTGTGACACTACTAAAAACCAGATTGCTCAAGTCTGGTGATTTTTACATATATATGTGTATAAATATACTGTATATCAAATAAAAAAAAACATAAACCATGCCAATAAATGGTATATTTCAATAAAATCACAAATAAAATAAAAAAATAGGCCCCAGTAAACAATAACATTTAACCCTTAACGTGAGCAAATGAGCTCAACAGCAAGATAACAAAGGAAGAAAAAAGAAAGGAAACAAAAGAGTCAGTCAGGAGCAAGTGGGCAGACGACAGAACAACAAACCCTCTCAAGCTGCATCAGTAAAATCAATGATGTGTAGTCTGTATTGTTGACCGAGTGCAGGCAAAGTTTCCCACTCACACATTGATTTAATGAAGGCCATAGCTTGTCGTGGGCATGTGAAGGTCTTGTGTCCATCCTTGGTGTCAAGTTTCAGCTTAGCAGGATAAAGCAGTGTGAAGCTTACCTTCTGTTGGTCCAGTAATATTTGACACTCTTTAAATCGGTCCCACTCCATTTGTGTAGCTCTAGCAAGTCTGGAAAACCATGATGTTGTGGTCCTCCCAACACAACCTGCCTTTATTCCTCACCGCTCGTAGAAAAAATGATCTTTCAGCCGACAGCAAGAATCGTGCCAGGATAAATCGGGGTCTGTCACCCACCCCGGGAAGCTGACCAAAACCTCTGTGGGCGCACTCAATTTCAAGATGGCGGTCCGCTGTGTCAATCAAATTCAGAATTCGGAATGAGCCTAACCAAAAGCTTAATAGCTTGACCATCTTTTCCAACGAAACAAACATTTTTACATCTGCTCTGATTTTCTATGTCCTCTATTTTTTCCCACACCTGTTCCACATCAGCTTTGGTGGACGGCGGGTTAGCCTGCATCTCTCTTTCGGATGACTCCAGAGACTCGTCTAGCTTCTCAACCTCATCCATTCTTGTGAATAAGGTGGAAAGTTTCACCTCCATAGACGTGATGGCTCGACATAATTTCTCAAACTTGGTATTGGAGGATGAAGTGTGGGCTAGGATTTAAAAAAATGTCAAGTCTGCATCTAGAGATGCAAGGGTGCACCTTATTCAATTTAAGTGCGCAGAGCTCGCCGTTCACACGTCCGAACCTCGCATGGTGTCACGTGACTAGGCTTTAAGGCTTGGCCTTAAAGACGCACCCACCTGCTGTTGATGCCAATCAGAAGATGGCATGTTTCTTGGTGGTGTGTTAAGATCCAATAATTTTTTTGAGGGTTCAATAGTGCATAGTGTTTATTGCTTAATACGGTTAAGTGCATAGTATATTATGCAAGTGTATAGTGTGTCATTTGGGACACAGCTTCTGATTCTACTCGCTACTATGGAATTACGTAACAGCCTTTTTATATGGATAATAATAGTTATTCCTTCTGCACGTGCTGGCACAGAACAGTTTTGTACATCTTTCAAAGGGAGTTAGTCCACTCGGCGGCCATCTTTGGAATGCCTTCATGTAGCTATTTTTCAGGCTGGTCCAGCTAATGCACATGCGCGTACCCTCAGCTGGCGAAGGAAGTACAACCACTGCTGGGCCTTTTTCACAATGGAGTCAATGTGGGTCTCCCACTTCAGGTCCTGTGAGATGGCAGTGCCCAGGAACCTGAATGACTCCACTGCTGCCACAGCGCTGCTCAGAATGGTGAGTGGGGTCAATATTAGGCTGGTCCTCCTAAAGTCCACAATCATCCCCACTGTTTTGAGCGTGTTCAGCTCCAGGTTGTTGTGACTGCACCAGTGAGCCAGCTGTTCAACCTCCCAGTTTGACAACTAATAAATGTATGCCTTGTGTTCATCTGTTAGTTTGTTTTAAATGCCATAAAAACAGGTAAAACATTAATTAACTTTGTTTTATATTTTCACCTACAGGGGGCGCCATTATACAGAATGTCAATTACAGTATTAACAGTAGATTGTTTATGTATGTATGTGCTTAACCACTGGGGCTTTGGAGGAAATGAACACCTGAGAGCAAGTCTCATTATACTCTATACTAATCTATTAGATTAAACAAATCCTAAACTTTCTCTTATTCGATTCATTGATTTATGTCGATTCTCAAACATAGCACTGATTTGAGCGAGAGGGACAAGGTTACAAAAGTTAACAGAATGCTTTCCTCGATTTAACAGGATAGTGTTTCGTTTGGAACAGACTGTGTGCTGACACAAGCAGTGAATGGGAGCTTTTATGTGGAGGGGCCCCTTTACTGTTTGTGTGAGAATCTGTGTTAAAATGGGTGGCAATAAATCCTTTAATGCATACCTTGGGGTCTTTAATGATCCAGGACCACATTCCAGCCCCTATACCTCACCCATTTTTCGTAGTTATGCCCACATGTATTTAGTATTCCTCGTCCATCCTCTTCAAAATTGCAATCATTTCATAGATTTATAAGTTTACCATCACAGGATATTTGAGTACTAAATCTATTCAAATGACTACTCCTATCTATCTATCTAGATGGATGGAACCACAGTATGTAAATGTTTGGCGAAATGCAAATGCATTTAAGGATGGATGGATGCATTTAAGGATGGATGGATGGATGGATGCATTTAAGGATGGATGGATGCATGGATGCATTTAAGGATGGATGGATGCATGGATGCATTTAAGGATGGATGCATGGATGCATTTAAGGATGGATGCATGGATGCATTTAAGGATGGATGCATGGATGCATTTAAGGATGGATGCATAATGCATTTAAGGATGGATGCATGGATGCATTTAAGGATGGATGGATGGATGGATGCATGGATGCATTTAAGGATGGATGGATGGATGCATTTAAGGATGGATGGATGGATGCATGGATGCATTTAAGGATGGATGGATGCATTTAAGGATGGATGGATGCATGGATGCATTTAAGGATGGATGGATGCATTTAAGGATGGATGCATGGATGCATTTAAGGATGGATGCATGGATGCATTTAAGGATGGATGCATGATGCATTTAAGGATGGATGCATGGATGCATTTAAGGATGGATGGATGGATGGATGCATGGATGCATTTAAGGATGGATGGATGCATTTAAGGATGGATGAATGGATGCATTTAAGGATGGATGCATGGATGCATTTAAGGATGGATGCATGGATGCATTTAAGGATGGATGCATGATGCATTTAAGGATGGATGCATGGATGCATTTAAGGATGGATGGATGGATGGATGGATGCATGGATGCATTTAAGGATGGATGCATGGATGCATTTAAGGATGGATGGATGGATGCATTTAAGGATGGATGGATGGATGCATGGATGCATTTAAGGATGGATGCATGCATGGATGCATTTAAGGATGAATGCATTTAAGGATGGATGGATGCATTTAAGGATGGATGATGCATTTATGGATGGATGGATGCATTTATGGATGGATGGATGGATGCATTTAAGGATGGATGGATGGATGCATTTAAGGATGGATGGATGGATGCATTTAAGGATAGATGGATGGATGGATGCATTTAAGGATAGATGGATGGATGCATGCATGGATGCATTTAAGGATGGATGCATGGATGCATTTAAGGATGGATGCATGATGCATTTAAGGATGGATGCATGGATGCATTTAAGGATGGATGGATGGATGGATGCATGGATGCATTTAAGGATGGATGCATGGATGCATTTAAGGATGGATGGATGGATGCATGGATGCATTTAAGGATGGATGGATGGATGCATGGATGCATTTAAGGATGAATGCATTTAAGGATGGATGGATGCATTTAAGGATGGATGATGCATTTATGGATGGATGGATGCATTTATGGATGGATGGATGGATGCATTTAAGGATGGATGGATGGATGCATTTAAGGATGGATGGATGGATGCATTTAAGGATAGATGGATGGATGGATGCATTTAAGGATAGATGGATGGATGCATGCATTTAAGGATAGATGGATGGATGCATTTAAGGATAGATGGATGGATGCATGCATTTAAGGATAGATGGATGGATGCATTTAAGGATAGATGGATGGATGCATGCATTTAAGGATAGATGGATGGATGCATTTAAGGATAGATGGATGGATGGATGCATTTAAGGATGGATGGATGCATTTAAGGATAGATGGATGGATGCATTTAAGGATAGATGGATGGATGGATGCATTTAAGGATGGATGGATGGATGGGACCACAGTATGTAATAATGTTTGGCGAAATGCACATGCATTTAAAGGTTTATGTATGTACGTGTGTGAATGTCTTGTAAAAAAATGCATGGAAAGAAGTGGCAAAGAATTTTGAATGTTTCTCAGAAATCTTTACTTGGTTTTGTTTAAAGCCATTCTGCATACATTAGCAATCCTATGCACAAAATAAAAGTTCAAATAAAAACAAAGAAATAAAAATCATATGAACACACACATATATATATATATATACTGTATATAAAAGATACATTACCGCATAGGATTGTTTTACTCGCAAACATTCAAACAGTTTGCAGCAGTCCGTGCTTTCTTTTTTATTTCTTTCTCTTTTTTTTGTAAAACTATAAAACTTACAAATGTAAATTGTACATTTTGTCTTCGAGATCATCTCCTGCATACAGCTCAGGAGAGTTAAGGCCATGTTAGTGTGGGAACATTGCTATGACAACAGTCATTATGACACTCCATCATCATCATTCCCATCAAACGGTCGCGGAAGATGGCGCAGGTGTGAACAAGGTGGTTTTGCAGAGTCTGTGGAGTGTAAAATCTACCCATTGTAGATCGTTTCGGGAGCCATGAGTTCTCAGTTTGTGGCATCACATTCATAGTCTTTAAAGCGTTTATATATTCCGTTTATATAGCAGATTTTATATTTGATCTTATTGGCATTTAGGTGAATCTCCAGGGCACATTTCTCACCAAAATCAAAAGGAAAAAATAAGAAATTATATTTTGCGAAATAAAAATGGCGGTTTTTAAATAATCCACTGTAACTACTTTACAACTGAAATAGTATACAATTGTTTTTGTCACACTACAGTAATGAGAATGAGATGTTTTTGCATTATGGTCATGAGAACTGCGGGAAATGTGCTTAATTGTCATTAAATAACGAGCCTGTTTACATCCACACCAACACGCTGATTACTTCCAAAAATCATCTTATCTAAAAAAAAAATCTGCATTTAAATGAGATTTTTTCTTACTACTTTCTTTTGATTTTGGGGTGAAATATGACCCAGACATGTTCTTGACAGGTTTCATGAGATTTGCCTATGTGTGTTTGCGGGTGATATTGACTTGCAGAGATCTAACACAATATACATTTGCAAAAATCTGGTTTAACACTGATAAGTGGCACATTCATTATTTGTTGACTCGTTCTTAAGTAACTAAAGCACAACTACATATTGCTTGTTGTATCTAAACATTCCCATCATGCCACTTCTAAATCACAGGCTCTTGCACCCACGTGTATGTTCGCCATGTTGGCGTCAGCTATGTGTATTAATGCCTCTCCGTGCCTGTAGAGGGCAGCACACAAATTACTTAACCTTGCAAAGCGTGTGCGTATTTGAGAACATGGATTTATAGGAACAGTTCAACCAAACTGAAAATACTGTCATCATTTACTCACTCTCATGTTGATCCAAAATGAAGACTTTTTTCCTGTGGAACTGAAAAGAAGAAATTTCGACTTTTTATTTTGCGATAATTCTACTGGAGAAGAACTTGGCTTTCAAGCTTCAGAAAAACGACAAAAAAGCACCATAAACTATCCTAAAAGTAGTCCATACGACTCACGTACTATATTCCAGCACTTTTGAAGTCATGTGATAACTTTCTGTAAGAAAAAGAGCTAAATTAAAGTTGTTATTCACTGAAAATCTTCCTCTCCAGGTGAGCCGTTAATGTCTGAGTCGAATTTGAAAAACAAATCAGTCTGATTCTTGAACGAATCATTCAGATGAATCAACTGATTCATTGACAAGATCTGACTAAAAAGATGCTTGGATGCTAGTCAAGATTTTCAGTGAATAACAACTTAAATTTTTCCTCAAACAAAGCTATAGTATGGCACCAGAAAACGTTTTTGCATCATTTTTGAAGCTTGAATGTCTTAAAGATTTCTCCTTTTGAGTTCTGTGGAAGAAAGTAATTCATACGGGTTTGGAACGACATGAAGGTGAGTAAATAAATTTTTTGGGTGAACTATCACTCAAGTGTGTACATCTGTCTATGTGTGTGTATCTACAGACAGATGGCACAGTTCTGTCCATAACTTCCCTTCATTCACCCTTTTTTTTATGTTGAACGAGAATTTAACCCTTACTCTCCCAAATAAAAAGAATAAAAACTCTGAAATAAAAGAAACGTGGATGCTAGTCAAAAAGGGCCACATTTTCTCAGGCTTGTTCTTTGTCGGTTTTCCAGAGCTGATCTTTGAACTCCGGTGGTAGAGTATTGAATAGGTCTTCCTCAACGATCAGCCCGGAGCGTTTGAGAAGGTGACATTCGGAGAGCTCCACCGGTAACCCCTCCAGCCGGTTTCCGCGAAGCTCCAGCTGCGTCAGACCCGTCAACTCCCCGAAACGTGAAGGCAACGCCGTAAGGCAGTTATTTCCAAGATTTAGCGTCCGCAGCTTTTTACACTGGAACAACTCAGGAGGCAACGTCTCAATCTGAAACAGAGAAAAACGAACAATCTCAGAAATAAGATTCTCTTCAAGAAACCATTTAAAGGGATAGTACACCCAAAAATGAAAATTGACACCCTCATGATCCCATGATTTTCTTTCGTCCGTGGAACACAAAAGGAGATGTTAGGCAGAATGTCAGCCTCAGTCACCATAGACTTTCATTGTCTGGCGCAGATGCAATGAAAGTGAATGGTGACTGAGGTTAATGTTCTGCCTTTTGTGTTCCACGGAGGACAAGAACATCATAGGGGTTTCAAACAACATCAGGGTAAGTAAATAATTACATAATTTCAGTTTTTGAGTGAAAAGTTTGATTGTGAGGACTAGGGTAGTTTTGTGCAATATAATACTGTAGTTACTTCAGCAATTATGTCTACTTTAAAGTCACTGGTTCAGAAGAGTCGAGACCAGGAGAATATTTTATAGACACGAAAGCCAATTATCTCTAGCAGAGCACTTCCAGCTAATTTTGGCCCACACACACACACACACACACACACACACACACACACACACACACACACCCCGCTCTACAAAAAGCAAACATGTGCATCTAGTTACAAATAACACAAATTATACAACTAATTTAGATAATAATGAGCTTATGAAGAAGCCAGAAACAGCGAGAGATTTTGTGTATGCAGTGCTTCTCACACACACACACACACACACACACACACACCAGGAGGTCCCATAAACCCGCTAATTTCAGAAACATGCCACACACATGCTCTCAAACACACCCGTAACTAAAAACATCCACAAGTGCACGTTAAACTGAAAACACATGACGTGCGTATGAGAGAAAGACAGGTTGAACGTCTTGAATAATGTTCCTGGACTTTATGTCCGTACATTCCTCATTTATATCGAAATACTGACTAGATCAAACACAACAAGGCCGCTTGCACACTTGAGAAAACAAGGCCGCTTGCACACCGGACTGGTGAGAATACAGCTTTTAAAATCAAGATGGAATATTTGATTTACAAACAACTGAACCCGCACGTTTATAATCCTCATTGGTCAACGTATGCCGGTCAAGAGTGCATTGCAACAGGAACGTGGGCTAAAATAATGAACTCTGGATTTGTTAAACAAGCACCATATAAGCACAAGAAACAACTTTCTAGGGTAGATAGCACTTACAGTTAAAAAGAGTCGTCCGACATGTGGTTTCCCACCACTTTTTTAAATTTAGCAGTTTGAATATGACATCACCACAGCTCCTGAGGGATTATGGGATGGTAAAGTGTCCAGTCGATGCACCCTTCAAAATGTCACCGGAAACGGAAGGTAATCAGGGTATTTCTCGCTTACCGCTTCATGAATACTGAGGATTCGGACATACTACTCCAACTGGCATACTGCTTTCGGTATATTATTTTAGGGAAGCATGCATATAGTATACATGCAAGCTCGATCCCGTTTATAGTGCATTCCAAAATGTTTTAGACCACAATTCACAATGCAAAGTTCGCACAAGTTGCATTCTCAATATTGCCACAGGGGGCGCTGTAGGAGACATTAGTGTGAACTGTCTGCTTCTATGGTGAACTTACTCTTTCAAGTCAACTTTCACGGTGGGCAACAGTTTGAAGAAAATATTGCGGAGCATGTAAGTTAAAGTCAATACATTTATAGCAACTTAACTGAATAATAACACATCCAGTTGACTTGGCACAGACTTTTGAAGGTAACTATCGGCCTCTTGAGTACTGATGCTTGTTACCGCAAGAGGGCACATTATGTATGTTCAACAGTACTGCGTGTTGGCAATGCATTGCCAAATGCTCTCATCTGCATAGGCATACTTGGGTAAAGTATGTTTTTGGCCTTAAAGATTTCACAACTTTTGACAACAAAATGGTACGTCACATTCAACATTAATTGGCACTGAGTTTCTGCATTATTTACTGGCACTATATAAAAAAAATTGTGTGTTCACAATCATGTATCTGTAAGAAGGGATATTCCAAACATCGGAGCAATTTAAGCTTGAAGTACCACCTGTTTTCAGCAGGGGGCAGTAAGCGAAACTCCAGCTGTATAAGCGACGCTGGTACGTGTTCTAGCGTTCAAACAGCTGGTTGGAGGGCACTTCCGAATGCAGGGAAATGCAGAGATCGAGACTTTCTTTAATAAGTTTCAAATGACATTTAACTTAACACAGCGACCTAAAACAACGTTTATGACGCGACCCAACCAAAGTGAGATGCTCCAAAAGTGGCCGTTGGACGAATGTGTCCATTGACGTGTCCTTAGAAAAACCCTTTTAAATCGATTTTGGACAGATTGCTGAATTCAATTGTAGAATGGACTGTTAATGACTCCATACTTATGTTCAATAATACTGCAATAAAACAATAAATTTCCTTCTAAAGCCACTTTTTGTATTGCCTTATCAATGCTTTACTCGGCTGCCACAATAAATGTAATGCTTTTTAATTATCTGAAATATCTATAAGATTTAATTATATTTTACAATTGTAAAAAATTCTATTGAATTTATTGAATTATTGTTATTTGGGAGCTTTTTATCCGCAAATATTTATCCATGCAATTATTTGTGATTAATCGGCATATTGTTTAATTAATTTAATTAAAAATGTTAATTGGTATTTTACCTTTCCTTTAGTGTGTAATATAGCCGTTTGTGCTTGTAAAAGCTCATCGTGAAGTATGAAGTATCGTTCATAAAATGTCAATATCGATACAGATACCTTGACTTCGATACTGGTTCCCAAACGATACTTTTTCAAGTTAGCCAATTTTGTTTGTTGGTTTGTTTGCTAAAAGTTAACTTTACCTCTCGGTGTCCCAGTCATAGCGCCGCTTCATTCATCAGTGGTTTTGGAGGAGGACTCGTGTGGTGGGCATGTTAAAGGAAGCTCTGTGGCAGGAGGATGCTGAGAGGATGACCGCACCGGCTCGGTCTTCTTGCAGTCGAAGACGGAGCAACTTTATTCTGTTATTATTTCAAGTTTATTCTGTGGATCTGTCATGTTGCCGGTCTTGGCATCAATTATCTTGTCGCAAATATTGCATCACACACTGTTGGCATTGAGCCTGGTGAAATGTAGCCACTCTTTTGATCTTTTCCACATCTATCACATGTATGGGGTTTGAGATGCATACACACTACAGCCTCACATGTGAGCCGCGTCTCTGGGCGTAACCAGCGTAAACTAGTGTTTTTCCTTGATGCCTAAACACAGCCAATCAACGGCACTTTTAGATTTGGGCACATCTAGCATGCTACATGCGTATCACTGACGTTGACTAGATTAACCCCTTAGGTATTGAAATTTGGTACCGAACGACAATAAATTTTTTGATACTCGATTGTTTAGAGGCAATTCGGTCGGTGCCTAAAATGTATCGAACTCGATACCCAGACCTATCTCTCCCACAGAAAGCACTGCTCCTGAACTGCCCAAAACCCGAAACGCCTGCTTTGTAGTCCAGCCATTACTTCCGTGACAAAGCTACGTCACTATGTAACAGATTTGCATAATGCCCGCCTAAGGACTACTTCGGTTATGGTAAGGTGCATCACATTTCCGACACATGCTCCAAGCGGTTGACCAGTCACAACAGACTGGGCCAACTGACCAATCAGAGCAGACTAGGCTTTTCAGAAAGGAGGGCTTTAAAGAGACAGGAGCTAAAACAGAGCATTTCAGACAGAGGGTGAAAAGAGGTGCTGCAGCAATGTACAGTATGATACAAAATAATGTGTTTTTTTAAAACTAAAGCATGTAAACCTATACTAGTAGACTAGTAATAAAATTATGAACCTGTAAATGAGCATAATGTGGACTCTTTAACCAATTGACAGTCCTACTATATAGCTATTTGACTATCACTTACATTTACATTTATGCATTTGGCAGATGCTTTTATCCAAAGCGACTTACAGTGCACTTATTACAGGGACAATCCCCCCCGGAGCAAGCCTGGAGTTAAGTGTCTTGCTCAAGGACACACTGGTGGTGGCCGTGGGGATTGAACCAGCAACCTTCTGATTACCAGTTATGTGCTTTAGACCACTTAAAATACATCAGCCAAAACAAACAGTTGGAACATTGGTTTTAGAGGCCGTGCAAGTTGCTACATTTTGATAAAGGATAACTAAAGACAAGCACTTTCTTGGAATCACATGCACTGCTAAATCATTCACAATAAGAACAGGAACGTGCATTAAGAATGTAAATATGGTGAATTTAGACTTCATGTTAACTTTGAGGATATGAAATCACTCTCAAAGAAAACAGTGTCTGCTGTTTTACTCATAAACTCAAGTACGACCATCTGATGAAATCTCACAGGAGCGTGATGTAACGTGCATGTGCAAGTCTGTACGTTTACAATCAACTCACTCTGTTTGCAGTAACTGCAAAGTACTGCAGGTTCTGCAGGAAGCCTATGTCTGGAGGGATGCTGGTCAGGTTGTTGTGACTGAGGTCCAGGTAACGGAGCTTCCTGCAGAAGAACAGCTGTGCTGGGATCATCTCAATCTTGTTTCGGTTCAGGTAGAGTCGCTCCAGGTTGGTGAGGGTGCCGATCTGGATGGGAATGTAGGCGATCTGGTTGTACCAGAGTTTCAGACACACCAGTCTGTGGAGATGCTGGAAGCTGATGATCTCCTCGATGGTCTTCAAGTTGTTGTCCTTCAGATCAATCTCCTACAAACAGCAGAGGGGAAAAAAAGAAGTTACTCCTCCATATGACATGCTAGTTAGAATAACAGAGCCAAAGAGGCTTAGTTATGTGGTTATAATTCTATGTTCAGTTCTATTGTCTAAACAGAGTGAGGATTGTTAAATGAAACTGGATGTACCTGTAGATTGTGCAGGCTGAATATGGAGTGAGGGATCCTCTCTAGATCACAACGCACCAGCTCCAGCTCCGTCAGGTTCACCATCTTCTTCAGACTGTTCAGAACCATCAGTTTGGTCCCTTCGTTATTGATGGAGAGTTTCTGCAAGTGCACGCCAACATCTGTCACCATCTGCAGGAGAAAATAATGGATTTAGATCGTCATTTTGAAACTTGTATTCATGGTTTGAATTAAAGCTGGGCATCACTAACTACTCTACAACTAAGTTGCCATGATTCAACATCATCAGGGCTCCAGACTAAAAAATTACTTGGGAGCCATTGGCTCCTAAACTGAAACATTCAGAAGCCAAATGGCTGTTTTTAGTAGCCAAATCACAGATTTTCTCAATTTAGATTGCCGTTCAGAAACAAGACAGAAAGCCAAAGAAAAGTCAGCTGATAACCTATTCATTGAAGGTTTAATAAACAGTATATATAGTTGAGAAGATGGGGGGGATGTCCCATTTTTTCACTCAATTTTGAATGCCCAAATCCCAATGTGCTTGTAAGTCCTCGTGGTGGTGTAGTGACTCGCCTCAATCCGGGTAGCGGAGAACGAATCCCAGCTGCCTCCGCATCTGAGACCGTCAACCCATGCATCTCATCACGTGGCTTGTTGAGTGCATTGCCACGGAGACATAGCTTGCTGTGGAGGTTTCACGCCATCCACGTACAACTCACCAGGTGCCCCACCTAGAACTAACAACATTATAGTGACCACGAGGAGGTTACCCCATGTGACTCTACCCTCCCTAGCCACCGGGCCAATTTGGTTGCTAACGAGAGTGAGTGCAATTTGGTCACTCACCACGCCCTAAGAGTCGAACTAGCGAACTCCAGGGGTGGTAGCCAGCGTCTTTACCACTGAGCTACCCAGGCCCTAGTGTGTTGTCTTCTTGAGCATCAGTGTGTATATATTAATTGTTTTAAAATATTGCCTTAGTCATTCTTTACTGCTACCGGATGGCCCCAGACACAGAGACTACAAGAGTGCAAATCGAATGAAATCCCAGATGCAGTTTATTGTGCTACTCCAATCCCAATCAATAATTACCCCAAGGAAAAAAGCAAGCTCATCAGAAACAGAACTGGTGAAAAGTGGCTCGAGATACACTGGTTGTGCACATCCTAAAAATATATTCAATAACTCACAAGCTGATATCTGACGAAACTGCATATGAACGCACACAACCCGGCTGTTGCCAGTGGCGACTAGATTTTAAATGACTGTCGCAATCAATTATTTTAGTTGCAGTCTGGAGCCAATCATGATGCATTGTAATATCATTATTGGATAGTGATTGCGGTGCTTTTCCGCACAGAAAAATGGCAAGGTTTCTGAAATTGTTTATACATTTCTATCCACGTCATCACCTCACCTGAGGCAATTTAGTGAGATTGCTCTTCAGCCGCAGGACTTTAAGCCTCTTGAGCTCTCTTAGGCCGTCGATGACGATGTATCGGTTGTTCTCTGCACTGAGGTTTCCTGTCAGATGGAGCTCGCTGAGGTTCTTCAGGCTGTAGATCCACAGTGGAATCTCTTTAATGTCCGTGAACTTGATGTGTAGTGATTTGAGGTTCTCCCGCAGGAAGGCCAGAGCAGGAGCCTCGATTTTGGCCGGTGTGTGGTAGAGCCACAACTCCACCAGGCTGGACAGCTGAGCGATGATGGGTGGAATCGTTACATCTGGGATCAGCTCCAACTTCAGCACCTGGAAAACACATCCCCGATAACTTAAAAGTAAATGCATAATAACTGCATGTAATTTTGTATGCATGCAAAATACTCTCTCCCATCTCAGATTAAAGGGATGGTTCATAATTGTGGGTGTGGCCCAACAAAAAACTAAAACAAAACAAGAGTTTGTAATCAGAAGAATGAGTCATGTGGGAGGAAATGGCTCTTAAATTCCTCCCAAGCAGCGGTGAAAACAAACTTGTTGTGGCATCATACCACCAGTGTTGGGTTACTCTAAAAAAAGCAATTAATTACTAACTACTAGTTACATCTTCTACAGTGTAATTAGATTACTGTACTAATTACTCTGTCTTAAAAGTAATTTCATTACTAGTTACTAATTACTTTCTAAAACTCCAGATAAAAAATACAAGGATAGACATGAAATTGTTGTTCTATAGTCTATACAGTATTTAACGCAATTACATTAAAAATTAAGAGTAATCCCTTACTTTACTCTTTTAACTAATTAATTAGTTTACAGTAACTAATTAATTAGTAATGCCGTTACACCCAACCGTGCATACCACACAGTTACTTAAGAGGTTGAGTCAGATGTGACTCATTAAATATCTGTCCAGTTTCAGAGGGCCGGTTGCATAAACTTAGTCATTATCTTAAAACTGTGTCTAAGAAATAGTCTGACTAACTAAAGTCACTGAAGAAAGACCATTGCATAAAATAAGCTCACATCTATCTTTATCAAGACAGTCTAAATCGCATTGATTTGTGGGAAAAAATAAGACGCTGAACATTTTAAATAAAATGGCCGACAGTAAACGATCGTCACAGTTCTCCTTTGCGGAAAATATTTGTATATTAGAGGAATACAATGCTGCTAAATCGACTTTAATGAACAAATTTAACGATTACAACGGCAATAGCAAAAAAACACAAAGACAGTGTCAACCCATCTGTCTCACGGACCGTCAAAGATGTTCAAAAACATGGTTCAAGAGGCAAAAAAGGACATTTTTAAGCAACGGGGGGAGGACCATCTCCTAAATTGAAAAGGACAACGGAAATGATCATTGAAATATACGGAGACGAATCTCCGATGTTTTGGGGGATCCCCGGGGGGAGGGAGAGCGGAGTATCCGGGCGGACGTTACCCACAGCGGGGGAAGATACACAGTCTCATACCGCTGTCACATCAACTCCGCTTGGACAGTCTTGTGAGTAATAATGTTTTAAAGTAGATTTATGCAACATGCAACCGGCTCCTGGTCTTCAAACACTACCTGCTAAAGTCCGCTTTAAAGCAGTCTGTCAACACACAGAACATACTGCACACACACACACCTCCAATTCCAGCAGGTCAAACACCGTATCCGGGATCCCGCTCAGCATGAAGAGGTGCAGCTCGAGTTTCTCTTGCGAGTTCTTGGTGATTCTCTGCCGGATTTTCTCCAGAGTCCACTCGTTATTCAAGTTCAGCTGTCGCAGTTTGTTTTCGCTAACTTCTGACAGGAACACCGCGAATCGCTTCGAGTACAGCGGGTCGTACTGATCGATCATGTGCAGCATGAAGGCAAAGTCGTTCTTCACGTCGGGGATGTCGCTATACCGGCTCTCCTCGCGGATCGACTCGAAAGAGTAGCGTCTTAACGAGCTGCTAATTATCCAGTAGAGCGTGTACATGCAAATGAGGCCGTAAACCATCACCAGACTGATGTAGAACCAGGCCAGGATCTTAAAAAGAGTCGCGAGCGGATGAGCGCAGTCGTACATGCTATAACCGGTCAACCGCTTGATGTCCACGGTACACTTTACGTTAAACTTAATGTAGTGAACGTAGTACATGGTGTAGCTGATGATAAAGATGAATTGGATGACTTTGATGATTGTTTGGCGGATGTAAAGATGGTGTACGATGTCTCCCTCTTCAACGTGGATCCGGAATTTCTTCACCTGAGAAAAGAAAACACATGGTAAGTTTCGGAATACTTGGGATCCGTTCCAGGGTTGCCAGATGCCAGCAAGGTTTTCCAGCCCAAAACCTCGTCAAAAACCGCGAGAATGCACAAAAAAAACGCCCAAAATTGTTTTGGCTTTTTTTTTTTTTTTTTTTTTTTGGCTTGTTTCTCGTTTAAACACATAATCATTCATCTTTAAAATTACCCATTGGTCCGTGTACTTTTGCGTCCATTCGTTTTTCCTTTTTTAACCCGTAATTGAAAAACTAAAAATGAACGGTTGTTGTATTTTTAAAACGCAAAGTTGAACACCAAAATTGTAATTTGAACTGTACGTTAAAAAAAATAAAAAAATAATATTGACGTATTTTCAGATTTTTGTTTATGACTTTTTGCCCCTTTATTAAACATTTTAAAATATTCACAAATTAATATGGAAAAAAATGTCGATTTTACTGGTTTCTTTCCGTAACTACTTCTATATTTTGCCCACTTTGGCATATTGGCACTGGCAGTGTCAGTCAAGTTTGAAAACCCCGCGAACTAGGGGAGGGCGGTGCCGGCGTGCGTGACGTGAGCTGAAGGTAGTGGGAGGGAGTGTCTGTTGTGAGTTTAGGGGGCACGTGCACATGAGCCAGAGCTGTAGAGGGTGTGTGTGTGACGTGTGTGTGTGTGTGTGTGTGTGTGTGTGTGTGAGTGAGTGAGACTGCTGCCTGCTGAACAGGGTCGCAGAAAGAAGAATCTGAAGTGCCGGTGTTTCGACTACAAAAACCCGCCGAACTGATCCGAAACAGCCCAATTTTTAACCACCCGCCCAAACCCATTTTTGCCCGCAAAATATATTGCAAAACCGCCCAATTGTGCGGGAAACCGCCCAATCTGGCAACCCTGCAGTCCGTTCCAAAACCTAGCGAGCTGCCTCGCTGTCTACATTAGGCAGCTGCGTGCAAATCTAACTGAGGTGGAAACTCAAAAGCAATTTTTAGGGAACGCTGTACATGGACAGGAAGTCTGCATGTCACAAATAGTGCCATTCAAGGAAGACTCGATTGATTTCAATAGAGTTTGACGTTAGCAAGTTGCTAATCTAACAGCACCATACTCTAATGGGCATAAAAATACCCCTTACATAAAATCTAGAGTAGTCGCAAAATTGCTGCAAACTTGCCGCAAATTCACTAATCATTATTTTCACATGCTAATTAGTTTTGTGGCAAATTCTTCATTGTTGGTAAAGGTTTGCGGCAGGTTCTCCACTACCCGTAAAGAGCTGCAAACTTATTTACGGTAAATAACAAGCTCATTTGTATGTGAAAATAATGAGTGATGAACTTGCGTCAATTTTGTGACTACCCTAGATTTTTTGTAAGGGTACATTTACACAAATATTGGGTAAAAAAATACAATTATTACATTGAACTATTTTCTACAGATATTTTTGTATATTTAATTAAATAAGCATATTTTAATAATGCTATAATTAGGATTTGGTGAAAAGAAAGAACCAAGGGTGTAGCATAATTACACCGCCTACATTTTCGAACAGCCTTTGCGTTGGGATCACGGTTATTATCCTTAACGAAAATGCTAACCTTGATTATTTATTTTTTTAAAGAAAAGGAGGGACGAATCTTTAAAACATAAATCACACAAACCTTTTCAAACAGTGCTTTGGCCTGCTCGCCCTCTTTCTTATCCAAGACGCCCGTCTCCGAGCGGTCCACGATGCCCTGTTCAATCCGAGACTTGGTTCTTTGCAGCATCGAAACGCTTGCCTCCACATCCTGGTCAATGACACTCAACGTTTTTTTTTCCATCGATCCGTTCATCTTCCCTGAAGGTTTCGGGTCACTCTCCTCCACCACCGTTTCAGACAGCGCTCTCGTTGTCCACGGGGAGTCAAAACATTTCAGCAGAATCGACACAAAATGCTCCAGCTTCGAACTGGTCCTTGGAAACTTAAACCAGAAGTTACTACAAGCTAGAAAAATGAGCGTGTGGAGCAACACCAGATACGGGAAATACTTTGCAAACCAGTGGAGCTTGTTTTCGTAACATACAGCATCCACATAGTTATACTGGTGTCTGTCGAGGTCATATTTGATGCCCGTCGGTTCAGAATCGAGTGGCACGCTGGCGTTGAGTTGTTGGCAGGTTTGGTTCACGACCCATTTGCATGGCAGGCAAATCATTTTGTCCTGCGTGACCTGCAGCGTGCCACCAAAAACTGCAATCATCAGCATCACGATGGAGATGTAGTCTGCGAACACGTCCCACCATGGTTTAAGAATTCGGTATGCCGGCTGTGTGTCAACAAAGTACCGAAGTTCAGTGATGGGAATCATGACAGTTTACCTGGGAAACAGATGGAGAGAGGATATTATTGGAATATTATTCGATACTATTGCAAAATACATATTTATCCATTTATTTTATACAATTAA
>JAVLUX010000001.1:40648904-40673904 GCA_032164185.1 Moxostoma hubbsi
CACAGAACCCTCTATAATGAGACTCGTGCATGACACAGAACCCTCTATAATGAGACTCGTGCATGACACAGAACCCTCTATAATGAGACTCGTGCATGACACAGAACCCTCTATAATGAGACTCGTGCATGACACAGAACCCTCTATAATGAGACTCGTGCATGACACAGAACCCTCTATAATGAGACTCGTGCATGACACAGAACCCTCTATAATGAGACTCGTGCATGACACAGAACCCTCTATAATGAGACTCGTGCATGACACAGAACCCTCTATAATGAGACTCGTGCATGACACAGAACCCTCTATAATGAGACTCGTGCATGACACAGAACCCTCTATAATGAGACTCGTGCATGACACAGAACCCTCTATAATGAGACTTGTGCATGACTATATGACACAGAACCCTCTATAATGAGACTCATGCATGACACAGAACCCTCTATAATGAGACTCATGCACGACACAGAACCCTCTATAATGAGACTCGTGCATGACACAGAACCCTCTATAATGAGACTTGTGCATGACTATATGACACAGAACCCCCTATAATGAGACTTGTGCATGACTATATGACACAGAACCCTCTATAATGAGACTCGTGCATGACACAGAACCCTCTATAATGAGACTCATGCATGACACAGAACCCTCTATAATGAGACTCGTGCATGACACAGAACCCTCTATAATGAGACTTGTGCATAACTATATGACACAGAACCCCCTATAATGAGACTCGTGCATAACTATATGGCACACATAGGGCTGGGTATCGTTCAATATTTTTCGATATCGATACCAATATCTTGAAAAAAACTCAGCAGGAAAACGATGAACACCAGTATTACTGCTGGTTGGACGCTAGGTGGTACTATGAGATAATTTTCGGTAAACATGGTTAGGGTTAAACTTACACAATAAAGCAAGACGTCTTGATTTCAAACTTTGAACATTATTTTTTTATTATTTTAACTAAAAGTTCAAATGAAACTGGAAAAAAATAAGTGCATTTAAAATGTGTTGTTCAACTTTTTGAAAGATGGCTAATCAAAAGTTGTGAACATCTCCCTGGCAAAGAAGCTTGTTCCACGAGACTGCACGCCTCTGTATCAGCACATCATATATGCCCACATACGGCTTTTCTGTCATCTGTACTTAATAATATAATAACGAGTGTTTCTTCAAACGCGTGTCTTTGTGTCTACGGGAAAATTATTTGTAATATTAACTTGATAATAATAATAATAATAATAATAATAATAATAATTGAATACATGGAAAAACGAGCCAAATATCATCATGATATGGTCAAAGGCATCAGCTACTGGTGATCACTCGGACCATCATTGATCCCGAGATCATCGTCTGTTTGCTCCACCCAAATGTGCATTTCTCTCTATAAATGAACTAAATGTTCAGACAGTCACTTGCTGTTTTCTCCGACACATTCAGAATCATTACCGCTTTTCCCGGTGTCGCTGCGGCTCGCTTCGTGCGTGCGCTTGTAAAAATTATATTTTAAAGGCTCATTATTTTGGTTTAGTATTTCTCCGTAATGTAGAACAGTGTTAGCAATGTTACTTATAACGTTCTTTCTCAGCCCTGGAACTCAAACCATTTTCTGATACTAGCGTTTCTCATTGATGCCTAAACGCAGCCAATCACCAGCACTTTTAGATTTGGGCACATCTAGCATGCTACATGCTACATGCAACATGCTTATCACTGACGTTGACTAGATTAACCCCTTAGGTAGCGAAGTTTGGTACCGAACGACAAGACATTTTTCGATACTCGATTGTTTAGAGGTAATTCGGTCATTGCCTAAAATGTATCGAACTTGATACCCAGCCCTAGGCACACAACCCTCTATAATTTGACTTGTGCATAACTATGACACAGAACTCCTTATAATGAGACTCAATCATAACTATATGACATAGAACTTTCTATTTCAAGTACCTTCAATATTTAGAGCATTTTATCAACATTCTGAGGCCTTTCTGAGAAAAGAAAGAAACAAACAATCTCATGACTGTCTTTGACCTGTTAAATAAAAGTTACTATTTTGTGATTCTAAAGTTTGAGTTTTTTTTCCAACTGTCTATTCTTACAAATTTTTAGTACAGTGAACTCCAGGTGCATCTCGCAAACACAGACACACAAACACACACACACACACACACAAAGGGTCTGTTGTCTAACCCACTTTGCTTAGCTTTTTACAAGGACAAATTGTCCCCACCTGCCGCTAACGGTTAGCACTAGAGCCATAACTAAAAAAAAACGCAAATACACACTTTAACTTTATTCCTTGAATCGTCACAAATCATTTTTCCAACCAACATAGTTGCCTCTGCGTCACTAATTCTTTACAAAATGACAATTAAACAAAAGAGCGAGATACTGAGAAAGAAAATGGGTTTTAACATGTTAACTTGCCTTCTTCATAGGCCTGGGAGATCAATTATAAAAATGCATCAAATAAAAAGATCACTTACAGAAACCCAGCATGGTCTGTGGTTGTGTAAATCCTATTGGCTCTCAGCTGAAAGCCTTTCACTCATAATGACATTGAAATAACCACTAGCTTTTTCTGGCCACTAATTCAAACCACTCATATGTCTGTCTGCAAGAGCTTCAGTAAAGTGCTAAAGTGTGAGTAAAACCACTTAAAAGCAATTACTATGTTTGTGCTTATGCGTGTTATGGTGTTAACATATAGTCTTAGAAATGGAGTTAGAAAATGCTTTTTATTGATGAGATGACATATGCACATTAAACTTCTGCTGTCCTATATAAAATTACTAGTATGAGTAGTATATCAATATGCTATTCCGAACATTTCCGGAAAAAGAGATAATGGGATTAGATGGATGGATAGAAATTGAAAAACATCATTTGCGTTATACCATTTACAATGCTTCTGATGCATTTTACAGAACACTAGAGAAAGGCAGTTGGGGTGTTTATTAGCTCGTAAGGTGCCATGTTTAGTGTCGCAGTCACAGACATGCAGGCCTTGGGTTACAAATACCACACGGCAGTGAATTAAGGGTGTGCCCTGCTCAGATCGACCATGTTTCCTGGAACACTCACTGCCTGCTTCAGTTAACAAAGACTGCTTCACACATTAATGGAAAACATCAGGCCTACACATGTTCAAAACGCTCATATATTCCGCCTCAGGTTAAAATTTTTACATTAAACGACAGCGAATGCCTTGTGTAGAACTTCACCTTACAACATCTTAAACAGGATAAAGAATAAAGACGACCCCAAAATGTAAATTCTGCCATGTTTGTGGAAACACAATTTTAAATGTATTAAAAGGAGATGTTTTGCAGGATGTCTAAGCTGCTCTTTTCCATACAACTAACGTGGATGGCAACTCCAAAATTGACAAAACAGATACCGTAAAAATAGCCCATATGACTTATGCACAATATTCCAAGACTTCTGAAGGCATTCAATAGTTTTGCATGAAGAACAGGCTCGGAATATAGCACAAAAATCTCATGGACTACATTTATGCTGCATCTGGAGCTTTACAGTTGTAGTCACCATTCACTTTCATTGTATGGAAAGGAGCAGCTTAGAGTTCTGCAAAGCATCTTCTTTAGTGCTCCATAAAACAAATAAAAACATACTGGCCAAGCAGCTTGTGGGTGAGTAAATGATGATGGAATCTGAATTTTTAGATGCAAAGGAAAATGCAATAACAACTTGGTGTTTCCAGCAGTCACTTCCATACAGGAACGACTAGCATCTGTTACAGGTCAAGTCTCCATGACATGCAAACCTGTGTATATTTTCATCTCATGCACTCATTGTGCCAAGTGGCTGTATACATAAACTGTGGCGTCATAAGAAGTTGCAGAACCAAGAAAACAGGCTAATTGGCCCTATAATATAATAATAAAATAGCATGTGATATGCATGACCCAGCATGCTTGAAATACAGTCCTGTGAAGTGTGCAAGCACACAAAAAGCCATTACTTTGATTAGATCAGGCCCATCAGGACTGCACTACACAGTATACACACACACATTGAAAACATACTGGAAAACACACACGAAACGAAACACAATAAATACAGTGATCAAATAATGCTAACTCAACACACACCAGTGTGGTCATGCAGTCTAATGATTTTCCGTGAGTGGAAAATTAAACCATGTCTTGTTTGACTCTTAAAAGCCACCGTTGTTGGCGAACACACCGTCAATACCTTCAGTATGCCTGACACAGACGCACACACTTAAACATCCGGCGCAACTCACCGGCTCTATTAATGTATCGACCTCTGGATCCTGTGGCGCATAACCGATACATTTCTTTCCTCTGGTCCACGATACAGAGCGGCAGTCGTACACTCCTGCAACCCGAGGAACGAGTTGAGGAAAGCGGATAAACCACGCCCAGGAACACGCGTCAGCAGAGCGGACAGAACCGCCCGAGATGCGATGGAATACAAATCCTACTATGGCTTGGCTACGCTCATGAATATTAAGGACGTAATGTGCCGTTCGCCCGGTACGCCCACCTGATTGGTTGATAGTCATTCCATAGGCGCAATTGTAATTTTACAGTTTTATCTACATCGCGCATTTTAAACAAGCTTTCTCCCACAAGAGCATACTATTCAGTATTTAACTATATTCAAATTATTTAAAATTAGTTTTGCTAATATTAAAATTGTCTTGAAAACTGTGTTTGCATCTGGCATCATATTGCCTCACAAAACATTACATAATTTTTATTTTTATTTTTTTGTAGAAAGTCATCCATTTTTGAGCCATGGAAGTGCCATTTTGATATAGCTTACAATATAAATTATTTACAGTTCATTTGTGTTATTGTCCTATTTTTTTGAATTATCATTTTACATTTGAGGCTTTAAAAAAGAAAGTAAAAATTATTGAATAAACTAAAAATACAAATAAAAAAGGCCACTTCCAATGGCACAATTACTTGAAAATCTTGTCAATTAAATGAAATGCTCGTTGTTGAAGGACTTGACTAACAAAGATGAGAAGAAAAAGATGCATCGTGACAATAATACTGTATGTATAGGCTGTTAATAATCTAAAATACGCTATTGTTGTAAAGGTACATCACATATTAAGGAATCCTATGCTGACTAAATTTGAGGAATTTACAGCAGAATAATTTCTAAAAAAGTAGCTAATACTTTAGTATTTTTTGTTCATATTCTATGTCATTTTTCTCACATTGTTTAATTATACATATTAATATTGAATATGTTTGATACGCCCATGTAAATGTAAGTAGTAAAAAGTTTGGTCTGTTTCGTTACAGTTTGATACACTTTTCATGTTGCACCTATCGTCAGCTAAAACATCATTAAAGTTGAGTAAAATTATATTATATGCTATATTATGGCTAAAATGAATAAATATGACAAAATATCCTCTAAAGACAAAATAATTATGAGTAAAATAAAAAAATAAAAAAACAGTGTGAAAATTAACACTTTTTATTTCCCTCTTCTTTCATGGTCAGATATCATTTGACAAAAAATATGCAGTGTTTATCTACATTAATCGACAGAAATATTCAACACAGGGCATTAGTGTTACAAAGCAACGCCAGCCAGACACAATTCATATTCATGAGCCAAATCTTCGCCATAGTAGGATTCGTACTGCGGTGCATTCGGGCGCTGTGCTGATACAGCACAAACACAAACGTGCGTGACTTTGACGCAGGGTGGAGCGGACGGGGCAGACTTTCCTTTGAATGTTTGGTACTGTTGAAAGATACAGAAGCAGGGAGGCACAGAAATGAGACTTATTATAGAAAAGTTATTATGACGTCATACAGCTTCGAACGTTAATACTCCTTGAGATATCTGGACCTGTCTGACAACAACATTTAAAAACAGATGTTTAAAATAGATCATTAAAAGATTAGGTTGTTGAAAGTGCGTCATTTTTTAAATTAGAAAGAATTTGAGAATTAGAGAATTAATTATTCAGTGAGCACTGCATTTGAGACAGGAAGAGGAAAAAGACAGTATTTTTATTGAATAGCCCGTATTATCAGAATACTAATAATAACAATAATATTAGTTATAATATGTAAAAAAATACATAATAATAATTCAATTATTTAAAAAATATTTATCACTTAAATCTTTTGTCTCGAATTCAAAATTCACCTAACCTAACCGCATATAATCTCGAAATGTATTTTCCTAGAAAGTTTATTATTTTTTTCGTTCCGAAATGACGTAATACACTCACATTATGGGCGGGGCTTTGACAAGCGAGGCCTCTACGTCAACACCAAGCGACGACTAGCGATTTAACCCTTGTGTGCGCTTGAATTCAGTGGCCGAAAATGACAATTGAGGCGGCACAGAATAGAAGTTCATTTGAGTGTCTATCTATTTCAAATCACTCCAGGCGACTGGCATATGTTGTCTCTCTAAATGGGGGCAGTTTCTTAAGGAAATGTACGACTTCAGAGAGTAGGGCTGACGCCATTGGACAGGTGCAGTCAACACACTATGACCTCGTGTAACCGCGGTAAAGTTTGAAACCGATTTAGCGCGGGAAAGTTTGACGTTCGACATTTGGTTTCGCAGATGTAAGGGACCGTCTGAACGCCAAAACACAGGAGATGTCCACTCATTCATTCAATTGGTGTGCAAGTTATACATGAAAACAAAAACAAAGGGTAAAATATATTTTCACATTTAGAATGTTCGAGTAACTTCCCAGAGGACAGACAGACATACTAAAGGTGAAATTATTACAGTACGATCAATTAAATAAGTAATCAATTATTTTAGAAAAATATTCGCTAAAGTTATAATGATATTTTCATATTCTAAAGGCAAGGATTTTCAAACTGGGGTCCTCGGAATATAAATGAATAAAAGTGCAAAAAACAAAAACAAACTGTTGGACATTAATTTGACATTACTAGTCTTTCATTCTGCTTTCTTCAGAATTTATTTATTTATAATGCACTTTTAAAGTACACAGTAGACCCAAAGTGCTTAAAATCAACCATACAATATGCAACAAAACAACACCATAAAAATTAGAAGGCCACAGAGAACAAAAAAGTCTTCAAACTACCTTGAAAAACAGATTGGCTGAATTTAGCTGGTTTACCCAAATTATATATCTTAGTTGAAAATCAATAGAATAATCATCATTATTTTATTCCTTTGACTATTATAGTTTTTAGATATAGTTTTTGTATTCTCAATAAAGCTGCTTCGGAACAATATTTATTGTGAAAGGTCTAAAAACAATTGAATTTAGTTGAAAATCTTCATATAATCTGACTTTAGTACAATGACAATATAAAAGCCAATTATTTAATTTCACCAACATGCTATCTTTATAAACTCACACTATTTTTCTCACACAGTAAAATTGGGCTTTATACATGAAAATGATAAAATGATAAAGCTGCTTTTATATTTTAGGAAGGGGGTGCCTCACAAGAATATTATATTTGGGGGTCCTTGGCATCGACAAGTTTGAAAACCACTGTCCTAGAGGATGGATGAACTTACTACAGGTGAGATTATTACAGTATGATCAATTATATGAGAACAGAAATGAATTAGTTTACAAACAATTCTAGAAATTTCTGTAATATAGGCTTAACGGGAGAGATGGCATAATAAAGTCTAATCGCTGCTGGCAAGAGCGCCATCTTAGAGCATGGTGCTCATGAAATAGCGTTTGTGGAGAGGATGCTTAATGTAAATGTATATTAAATCTAGTATAGCTGTCCTTTCTGATCATTTCCTTTACATATTTTTAGTCATCTGCTCTGATGTAGTTGCGTCCTGTGCCTCAGTTATAGTCAGACTCAGGTGTTCCCTCAAAGTCCACCACCAGCTTTTTGTAATCAGAGTTTTCTCCATTTTTAACGCAACATCCAGTTGAAGTTTTCCCTGCAAATTCAATGCAAGGAAACTGTGTTTGTGTGAGTATTTCTCCAACTGGATGTTGATTCAGATTTCATTTTTATATGAAGTGAGATAAGACCTGATACAGAAGTAGTACAGGCTGAAGACTGAACCCAAGTGCAGTATGTTACACCAAAACAACACTCGACCAAAGACAATGGCAAACATGAGGGCTTAAATACATGAACATGGGAAACAACATGACAGGGACAACCAATGACGAGACTAAACGAATGGACATGATAACAAGGCAATGAAACAAGAACCAATGATAAAAACAGAACTGATAACAAGACTCATAAACATAGACCAATGAAGAGACAGGACTAATAAACATGGTGGAACATGAGGGTCACATGACAGTCACATGACAAGGAACCAATAAGAACAAAATGCATAAATCAAGGCAGGAACAGGAAATCACATGACAAGAGAGGAAACGGGAACAAGGAACTACATTTTCAAAATAAAAGACATGAACGAAAACACATTAAAACGTGACATTTGTGATAATTCTGGGTAATATTTAAATAGGACATCTGTGGTATTTCTTTTTTCAAAAACCTTTATAATGATCCCCAAGTTGTTTTCTAAACTTTGGTATATTCGTTACATTTCTGTATTCACAGCCTTTGCCATGACACTCATTTGAGCTCAGGTGCATCCTGTTTCCACTGATCATCCTTGAGATGTTTCTACAACTTGATTGGAGTCCACCTGTGGTAAATTCAGTTGAATGGACAGGATTTGGAAAGGCACACACCTGTCTATATAAGGTCCCACAGTTAACGGTGCATGTCAGAGCACAAACCAAGCCATGAAGTCCAAGGAATTGTCTATGGACATCCGAGACAGGATTGTATCGAGGCACAGATCTGGGGAAGGGTACAGAAACATTTCTGCAGCATTGAAGGTCCCAATGAGCACAATGGCCTCCATCGTCCATAAATGGAAGAAGTTTGGAAGCACCAGGACTCTTCTTAGAGCTGGTCGCCCGGTCAAACAGAGCGATTGGGGTGAAGGGCCTTAGTCAGGGAGGTGACCAAGAACCCGATGGTCACTCTGACAGAGCTCCAGCGTTTCTCTGTGGATAGAGGAGAACCTTCCAGAAGAACAACCATCTCTGCAGCACTCCACCAATCAGGCCTGTATGGTAGAGTGGCCAGACGGAAGCCACTCTTCAGTAAAAGCCACATGACAGCCCACCTTGAGTTCGCCAAAAGGCACCTGAAGGACTCTCGGACCACGAGAAACAAAATTCTCTGGTCTGATGAAGGAAAGATTGATCTCTTTGGCCTGAATGGCAAGCGTCATGTCTGGAGGAAACCAGACAGATACATGATGACAGAATTCGTTTTTAGGTGAACCACCCCTTTAACTTGACATGGATTTTAAGAATGCATTTTTTTTTTTTGCTTTATTCGATGTGACATAACCTGTAGACATTTCTCTCTCAGAAGAAAACTTTTAAATATTTAATTTCCTACTCTACCTATTGTCACTACGACTGAATATACAGTAGTTTATAATTAATCAGTATGATGTATCGCTTATCCTGTCTAAAATTGTGGTGATTGTTACTGAATGTGAATGATTTGTAATCTAATTTTGTGCATTTGTAAAAAAAAAAAAAAAAAAGGAAACCGATGGAGTGCGTACTCCGGGTAGGGAAGGAGGTATTGCCCCAAGTGAAGGAGTTCAAGTACCTCGGGGTCTTGTTCACGAGTGAGGGGACATTGGAGCGAGGGGTTGGTCGGAGAATCGTGGCAGCGGGGGCGGTATTGCACTCGCTCTATCGCAACGTTGTCACGAAAAGAGAGTTGAGCCGGAAGGGAAAGCTCTCGATCTACCGGTCAATTTTTGTTCCTACCCTCACCTATGGTCATGAAGGTTGGGTCATGACCGAAAGAACTAGGTCGTGAGTACAAGCGGCCGAAATGGGCTTCCTCAGAAGGGTGGCGGGCTTCTCCCTTAGAGATAGGGTGAGGAGCTCAGTCATCCGTGAGGAGCTCGGAGTAGAGCCGCTGCTCCTTTGCGTGGAAAGGAGTCAGTTGAGGTGGTTTGGGCATCTGGTAAGGATGCCCCCTGGGCGCCTCCTTAGGGAGGTGTTTCAGGCACGTCCAGCTGGGAGGAGGCCTCGGGGAAGACCCAGGACTAGCTGGAGAGATTACATCTCCACACTGGCCTGGGAACGCCTCGGGGTCCCCCAGTCAGAGCTGGTTAATGTGGCTCAGGATAGGGAAGTTTGGGGCCCCCTGCTGGAGCTGCTGCCCCCGCGACCTGACTTCGGATAAGCGGTTGAAGGATGGATGTAAAAAATAAATAAATAAATAAATAAAATGAATAAAAACTTACTTTTGTGATGTCTTACTGATCAATTCTGTATAAAAAAAATAAACAGTGAGTAAATCACCAAAAACTGCTATTATAACACCATGATCACCATAACACTGAGTGCATGCCGCACTCTTTTACCATGTTTACAAGGTACTGGAAGGTAATTTAAACAGTATCATAATATTACTGAGGTACATATCTAAAAAAATGGTAATAAGTTACAAAGAGAGCCGTTTTATTGGTTAAATATACAGGACGTTATATGTGTAACAGGAAAAGTAATTCCCAGGAGTTGGTTAGTCAACATCACAGGTGCCACACACACACACACTGAAGAAAGCAGTCTCCACTTTCCCTCTCCCATATGTGAATGACACCGTTATTTAGAAAAACCACACACACACACACACTTTCTCTCTCTGACACCCAGCGATCACAGCATATTCAGTCCTTGTTTGTATGTGGTGCGTATATATATATATATATATATATATATATATATATATATATATATATATATATATATATATTGTTTTGCCGAATACTGTTAATTATTTTAGTGCATGATTCATTTGGCTTGAAAATGTGTTTCCTCACAACCACCCTCTGCATGATTCGATATAATACATCACAGCTGTACAAATACATTTATACATAACGTATCATACACATTCAAAATGACACAGAAACATCCACACAAGCGTTTGAAACTGCCTTTCTCCAGGCAAAGCTGATCCCCACCCCTCTCTATGACATCATAGTCCACTGGAGGAAACGGGTGAATCTCAATAAGAAATGTTGGCGGAAATGTTCAAGGAAAAAAAAATATGTTGTTATTATGACCATTAGGATTTTTTTCCTTGTGACGTTATTTTAATATTCTCATTACTGTAATGCAAAAAAAATCTTAATACTGTAACAGCAATGAAAATCAACAAATTACAAATTCACAGCCGAATTTCTGTGTAAATCATTCATAAAAAAACAGACAAAAACCCAACCTTTTTATGTAAACTGTCGCATTCAATTTGACAATGGGCCTCCAACATGAAATACAAACGGAACATATTTCTGTGATTCATTTGGGGAAAAACCCCCACCAGTATTTAATAAAATTTGACAAATTTGAGTGAATCGTTCGTAAAAATAATTTTTATGTAAACGTCACATTCAATTTGACAAATGACGCAAGACTGGGTTAATTAACGATTTACGGGTTCACAGATGAATTTCAGAGTGAATCGTTCGTCAAAAAAAATTATGTAAACTGTCATATTCAATTTGACAAATTACGCAAGACTGGGTTAATTAATGAAATTAATGGATTCACATCTGAACTTTGGTGTAAATTGTTTATAAAGCTACTCTTGCATAAATTCATGTAAAAATGGTGTAAATGGCTTCATAAAACAATTTACACAAAAACGTGATCTGGTTGTGTTTTATGAATGAGGCCCAGCTTATTACAACAATTACTACCATGATGCATACTTAAATTTTACTGTAAAAATACACTTGATTTTCTTAGTAATGACAATGACATTTTTTGCTCATTACAGTAGGAAACTGACAATTAGGAAGGGGAGAAAACGCATTAAATTATCATAAAAATAATTTCACAATTCCAAAAATAGTAATGGTCCTAAAAATCACGCTTCATTTTCTTTGGGACCAAAATGTATTTTCATATTATTTTCCACATGACTTCAGTCTGAAATATGACCCGGAAATGTTCTCGAGATTCACACAAACGGGCTGTTGGCATAGCAACAGGGAAAACAAATATACGGAGGGTTGCACATGGCGACACACTAACAACAGATAATAAGCTGACATAAGAAACGAGTCCAACGTCCAGTTCATTCTTTAATTTTCTAATTAATATATTCCATATAGTCCATTTCTCATGGTCTCTGTCAAATCTTTTAATTTCAACAGATCAGTGAATATTCCTTTATAACGGAGAAAGATTGCACAGTTGTCCGCCGCCGTCCCAATCCAACAGTCTGAATGGTGACTGGTCGACCCAGTTGCACACTTCCAACTGGCAACAGTAAATGGGCGAATATGTCAACACAGTCTGAAAGGGCGAATGACCTTTGGAAGGCCAAATTAAATGTCCGAGTGGGACAAACACAAAATGAACTCACTCCAACAGGCACAGTGTATTAATATCAAATGAACGAAGCCCTCTTAGAGTGTGTGTTGCACTATATACCCACACACGCATAGAAAGTTGTGAGGGTTTAGCTTTATTTTGTAGTGTTCGAGTCCTTTTACTCAATGTGTTTCCCACAATGTGTGTCCGAAAGTATCTTATATTTATAAGAGTTGTGATTCCCCTCTTGATTTTAAAAGCCAGTCAGGGAAAATACTGCCGGTGTTACAGTTCATTGGTGCAAATTGGAGCTCATGTTTCTCGGTTTCCAGATGAAGAACTCTGAAACAGCCTAGCGTGGCTTCCCAAGGTTCCGCCGGAGGTTCAGATCTCACCATAAATTGTCTTTGAGGTTCTCCATTTGATGTTCTAGGTCTTCTCCTCTCGGTCCGTCTTGCGCCGCGAGATGTTTCGCGGTTTGATCTTGAGCGAAAGTTCCCATAATGCCTCCTCGGCTAGATGATCACTAAAGTCATTGAAGAACGAGACGATGTCTTCATTCCGCTTCAGATCGTAGTGTCTACGAATGCAAATAAGATACAAATTAATCACTGAACCAATTATTTTATTAGCCAAAAATATCAGTGTTCTGGATTGCCTTCTGACATCCGAAATGTATTTGATTGTTTTATAAAAACAGATCAAAGTCGTTTTATAACCTATATTGTTGTAAAAATAGAACTCATTCGAAAAAATCATTCTTTGAATGTAGCAACTAAGTTGATACATTCATAGAATGATTTTTTAGAATGATTATCATTACGTTGCTTAGCAACTATAAATGGCAAACAGTTAGGCTAAAAATGTATACTTGAAAGAACTGGTGCAAGCAATACATTGAGCACTGTCGTCTTTTTATTATTATTTTCTATTGCCATCATTTTATAAAAGCAATCAAACAGTCGAGAATGGGTGTTGCAATGATTTTACCTCAGACTGTCATTCTACAAACCAAAAGATGTTTGATCTATAACACTGAAATCTGCAGTAGACTATTGGACTGCTGCTTCAAATCATGCATCAAATCAGTTTCTTTAAGCCAGTGGATTACTCACATTTGCTGGAATCGTCTCATACTGTCCAGAATGTTGAACTGCTGCCAACGTTTGGAGAAATTTACTTTCCCATCAATAAAATCTGGGTTTCCCAGATGAACAAACGTTAGATCCTGTAGAATCAAACCCCTGACATGGAAGAAAAACATTATAAGCTTATTTAACATAGGATGAAACTTCAATTATCATATATATATATATATATATATATATATATATATATATATATATATTATACACAGACAGAATACAGTATCTCACAAAAGTGAGTACACCCCTCACATTTGTGTAAATATTTGATTATATCTTTTCATGTGACAACACTGAAGAAATGACACTTTGCTACAATGTAAAGTAGTGAGTGTACAGCCGCTGGCAACAAAAGTGAGTACAACCCTAAGTGAAAATTTCCAAATTGGGCCCAAAGTGTCAATATTTTGTGTGGCCACCATTATTTTCCAGCACTGCTTTAACCCTCTTGGGCATGGAGTTCACCAGAGCTTCACAGGTTGCCACTGGAGTCCTCTTCCACTCCTCTATGACGACATCACGGAGCTGGTGGATGTTAGAGACCTTGTGCTGCTCCACCTTCCATTTGAGGATGCCCCACAGATGCTCAATAGGGTTTAGGTCTGGAGACATGCTTGGCCAGTCCATCACCTTCACCCTCAGCTTCTTTAGCAAGGCAGTGTTCGTCTTGGAGGTGTGTTTGGGGTCGTTATCATGCTGGAATACTGCCCTGCGGCCCAGTCTCCGAAGGGAGGGGATCATGCTCTGCTTCTCAATGAAATGTAGCTCACCAGAGCCGGCAGCACTCATGCAGCCCCAGACCATGACACTCCCACCACCATGCTTGACTGTAGGCAAGACACACTTGTCTTTGTACTCCTCACCTGGTTTCCGCCACACACGCTTGACACCTTCTGAACCAAATAAGTTTATCTTGGTCTCATCAGACCACAGGACACGGTTCCAGTAATCCATGTCCTTAGTCTGCTTGTCTTCAGCAAACTGTTTGCGGGCTTTCTTGTGCATCATCTTTAGAAGAGGCTTCCTTCTGGGACGACAGCCATGCAGACCAATTTAATGCAGTGTGCGGCGTATGGTCTGAGCACTGACAGGCTGACCCCCCACCCCTTCAACCTCTGCAGCAATGCTGGCAGCACTCATACGTCTATTTCCCAAAGACAACCTCTGGATATGACGCTGAGCATGTGCACTCAACTTCTTTGGTCGACCATGGCGAGGCCTGTTCTGAGTGGAACCGGTCCTGTTAAACCGCTGTATGGTCTTGGCCACCGTGCTGCAGCTCAGTGTCAGGGTCTTGGCAATCTTCTTATAGCCTAGGCCATCTTTATGTAGAGCAACGAGTCTTCTCTTTACTGTTGTACATGAAACTGGTGTTGAGCGGGTAGAATTCAATGAAGCTGTCAGCGGAGGACATGTGAGGCGTCTATTTCTCAAACTAGAGACTCTGATGCACTTATCCTCTTGTTTAGTTGCACATCTGGTCTTCCACATCTCTTTCTGTCCTTGTTGGAGACAGTTGTTCTTTGTCTTTGAAGACTGTAGTTACACCTTTATCAAGCATTGTATCACCTTCATTCCTCAAAACAATGATTGACTGGTGAGTTCTTTTTTTGCCATTTTTGACCTAATAATTGACCTTAAGACATGCTAGTCTATTGCATACTGTGCAACTCAAAAACAAACACAAAGACAATGTTAAGCTTCATTTAATGAACCAAATATATTTCAACTGTGTTTGATATAATGGCAATTTATCATGATTACTCAAGGATAAGGTGTTGGAGTGATGCTGCTGTCTAGATTTGATCAAAAATGACTTTTTTCAGATAGTGATGGTGCTGTTTTTACATCAGTGATGTCCTGATTATACTTTGTGATCAGTTGAATGCCACTTTGGTGAATTAAAGTACCAATTCCCTTCTGAAATGGCAAAATCTGTCCATTATTCCGAACTTTTGGCCATCAGTGTATTTATGATTATATTTTTAAACGTTTGTTTTCATGTATCATGTACAATGATTAATCACAGAAAAACTGTGCGATTATAAATGTCTCACTCACATATAGACATATAATACACAAACTCACAGGTAAGGAATACACGGAGGTTCGACTTCAGCTAATGCCGCTCTGTACGCTCGGAAAGATGACGAACTGTCAATCAAAGTGCAGTACTCCTCCAATCCCTTCAAGAAGGAGAAAGAGGGGATATTACATATACACACACACACTGTACACACATGCACATATACATGCATACATATTATTTTCATATGATCCTTTTGTATTTAACCATTTCTAGGTGGTTGCTTTGGCAGAGAGAGAGAGAGAGAGAGAGGGAGAGAGAGAGAGGGAGGGAGAGGGAGAGAGAGGGAGAGAGAGAGGGAGAGAGACACTATACAGACTTGGTTACAGTTGGTGTGACTGACCTCAGATGTCTGTTTTTGCCATTCCAGTCGTCTGATTGGCGCAGAGTCCAATGCAGAGAGAATCGCCAAATAAGAGTTGAAGTTATTGAGCTTCCGCAAGTGCTACAAGGGAGACAAAAACATCAAACCACTCAGCTTAATGTTCATAATCGTCCGTCAAAGATAAACGGTTCTTGAACTGCGATTTACCTTCATGATTTTGATGAATTTGAGCAGTAGTTTCTCTCGGTCTTGAGCTTTCTCCTGCTGGATGATTATAGAGCGCACCCTAGTGGACAGAGGAATTACAGTTGATGTGAGTGTGGGTCGTATGTAGGGCATAACATATAACGGCAGGTTCACACATCCTTCACGAACGGGGCGTTATGTTGCATGCAGACATAAATGGCAATGCATTATAGGTTCGGTTTGAATATTTTTGATTCTCTTGTGTGTCTCTTCTATAAACTCGTGATTATTTTAGTGTTGTACTGCACCCAGAGCCGTCCGCATGGAAAAAATAGGCTGAAACGAGCCGCTCACTGCCATGTCTGGGACGCGTCACCTCGCGACTCACGCTTGCAGTGGGAACAGTGTAATCTGTTAATATGGGCGGCGAAACGAAAATGTGCTGCTCACGGAGGATGTGTGAACCCGGCGTAAGGCACTAGTAGTGTATAGGGTCTAACTTGTAGGTAGTCTTGTGACAATCAGCACGCCTCCAACTCGTAAAGTGGGGGCTCAACGAGAATCCAGAGTTTCCCACTCGTACAATAATTACGACTTTGTGGTGTGTTCATGTGACAAAACTCTTATATTCAATGCAAACCTCTCCAGAAACTAGGCTATGTTCACATGGCAAATAAATGTGATTTTTTGGGGATTACGATCACTGAACTGAACAATCTGACCATTCAGACCGAGATACATAAAACAAAGTATTTAAGCCGGGTTGGCAACAAAAACAAACTGTCTGTCTGAACTAGGCCTTAGTACGTTTTTGGAAGCGCTGAACTGCAGCAATCTGGGAACTTGTTTTTGTTTCTAAACGAACTAAAGAGGGCGTTATGGGGAACATCTGTTGGGTCGAGAGGGTGTAGAGAGCATCATGTATTGGTCTTTATGTACCAGTAGCTCATGTTGTTAAAGTGCTCTGTAAACTGCGTCAGATTTGAACTTTTCTCTTCGTTCTGTTCCTTTGCCCAAAGCAACACCTCGGGAATCTGGGGAGAGAGAGAGAGAGAGAGAGAGAAAGAGAGTGTGTGAGGGAGTGTGTGAGTGAGTGAGTGAGAGAGCGAGAGAGTGTGAGTGAGAGAGTGTGAGTGAGAGAGTGAGTGTGAGAGAGAGAGAGAGTGTGAGTGTGTGAGTGAGTGAGAGAGTGTGTGAGAGTGAGTGAGAGAGTGAGTGTGTGTGAGTGAGAGAGTGAGTGTGAGAGTGAGAGAGTGAGTGTGAGAGAGTGTGTGTGAGTGAGTGTGTGAGTGAGAGAGTGTGAGTGAGTGAGAGAGTGAGTGAGAGAGTGAGTGTGAGAGAGAGAGAGTGTGTGAGAGAGAGAGTGTGTGAGTGTGTGAGTGAGTGAGTGTGTGAGAGAGTGAGAGAGTGTGTGTGAGTGAGTGAGAGAGTGAGTGTGTGTGAGTGAGTGAGTGAGAGAGTGAGTGTGAGAGTGAGAGAGTGAGTGTGTGAGTGGGTGAGTGAGTGTGTGAGTGAGTGTGTGAGAGTGAGAGAGTGAGTGTGTGAGTGGGTGAGTGGGTGAGTGAGTGTGTGAGTGAGTGTGTGAGAGTGAGTGTGTGAGTGGGTGAGTGGGTGAGTGAGTGTGTGAGTGAGTGTGTGAGAGTGAGAGTGTGTGTGAGTGAGTGTGTGAGAGTGAGAGTGTGTGAGTGAGTGAGAAAGTGAGTGAGTGTGTGAGAAAGTGAGTGAGTGTGTGAGAAAGTGAGTGAGTGTGTGAGTGAGTGTGTGAGTGAGTGAGAAAGTGAGTGAGTGTGTGAGAAAGTGAGTGAGTGTGTGAGTGAGTGTGTGAGTGAGTGAGAAAGTGAGTGAGTGAGTGAGAAAGTGAGTGAGTGTAAGAGAATGAGTGAGAGAGTGTGTGAGTGAGAGTGAGTGAGAGAGAGTGAGTGAGTGAGAGAGAGCGAGTGAGAGAGAGATTGAGTGAGAGAGAGAGTGAGACTAATAATAATGATGGGCACATATTTCTAAGATAAGGATCTAAATAATATTGTAGGGAGAAGTCAAGCATAAACAGACTGTGTCTCTTACCTCGATCTTGTAGAACAGTTCTGCGTCCAACAACGTCAGCTGATCGGCGATCTCATGACTGCGAAAATCATGCAACGTGCCGGGCCTTTGAAGACATTAAACAGACATTAACAAACAATACACGCAGACACAAACTGTCCTAATGAGCGATGAACTTTGACCTTTGACCTTCACCTGGCAGAGACGCCTCGTGCCGCAAGCGGTTTGAGCGTGTGCATGTTTCGCAGGAGTCTCCTCTGCTCCAATTTATCTAGAATGTTCTTCCGCAGAACTCTGGCAAGACTCAGTTCTCCGTTACAAACCAGCCGGAAAACCAGATCCATCAACTTCCTCAGGATGTCTTCCGTCAACTCCACAAGACTGATGCACAGACACGGAATAAAACAAAACAAATAAATGCCAACAGATACACACAAGTAGTTGGAAAGTCTGATTCATTTTAGTCATCTATCAAATTATACAAAAACACAGTATAAATGAAATTCATACAAAACAATTCAAAATCATTTTGATATATTTTGTTTCTGGGGTTTAAATTGGTGTAACCATACGGAGACAGTAAAACAAACAAATAAACAAACAAACAAATAAATACATGAAAACATAAATGTTGGCATGAGCAGTTTAGAGTAATCTTTTATTATTCTTTCTTAAAATCAGCATTGAAACTTTGCCCCCCCCCCCCAAAAAAAAAAGCTGTGAAATTTTGCATTAAATTATTGATTATTGGAGACTTTTATCCACCAATTTTAAGTCAGGTGGTGTAACCAACATGCAGGCAGCCGGTCTGTTGTCATGTGACAAAACATACAAATTAAAATAATAAAAAGACCCCTTTAGACCCTCACAACCGTGTAAAGTTAAAAAAAAATATCTTTAAAAATGTAATGTTTTTATGAATAGGCATTTTTTCAGGTCAACTGGAGTAACTTTATTCAGCTTAAGTAGTTTGGAATAATACTTTGAAAAAATATGATTATTTCTTAAAAATAAGCAGTGAAACCTTTTGTTTTAAACTATTAATCCGATCATTTTGACAAATATATAACATTTTATGGAAAAGGCTCATTTTGTTCACGTCAAATGGAGAAACCTGAACAATATTGACATTCGTGACTCAAAAATGTTTAATTTTTTTCTACCTTGAAAAATATGTTTGAAAACTGTTTTGAAATTAATGAATAAAGATAAATAAAATAATAACTATTTTAATACCTTTTACTTGATGGTCACACCACTTGACATGTTTAAAGACACCAAGTAACTTTTTTTTTTAAAAGTATAGGGTGTGGCAAAATATAAGTATATCAGCCAAAAAAAAAATTTTACGCACATGCACATGTTACGCAATTCCACGGAGAGGTCAACCACGTAATGGAGAAATACAAGTTTTAACCAAAGAAACAAATTCTGTGTTATACTGGTATAAGGGATAATGGTGTCCAGACCGCTAGAGGGCGCCGCTTGCTCACACAGTGCTGACATCAATCTTATTTTAATTTTGTGATTTCAATCTTAATTCAATCAATCATGCAGCATTAATGGATATCATACCAATGACTCAGAATACAAAATCTGTTGTTTTCAAAGCGTTTAGGATGGGTTTCCCCTCATCATGTACAGTGCATCCGGAAAGTATTCACAGTGCTTCACTTTTAACACATTTTGTTATGTTACAGCCTTATTCCAAAATGGATTCAATTCATTATTTTCCTCAAAATTTTACAAACAATACCCCATAATGACAATGTGAAAGAAGTTTCACGTTGAGCTTTTACAAAGCGTGTTACTAATTATAAATAAATCATTGGTTTTACATACCTGCGTTTTCATGCTTATAACGATATGCCGATGGTTTGAATTTGGTCGATAATTGGCTGATAAATATCAGCAGCTGATATGCATCCCAAAAAATATATAAAAATCAAACATGGACATAAAGATGACATTTCTAAGAACTTCCTTTCTCATTTTAAACATCTCATCAGGCCTTATTTATCAATGACCCCTTTACTCACCAGAGTTCATCCACGACTCTCACCAACACGAAGAACGTGTTTTTGCTAACGCGCTTCTTAAAAGTATCTGGACTGTGACAGAAACGTGTATATGTGCACAGGAGTTAAGGAAAGCATACATGCACAGAATGACTACACAAACAGATGAAAATCTCTCTCCACTCATGTGGATTCAAGGATATCTGTAGTGTAATTTTTTAATGAGGTCCTCCGGCGTTATGAACGTTCTGTAGGTGGTGAGAAAAGCCTCGCAGTACAACACCAAATCTAAAAACAAACAAACAGACATATGATTCAAATATACTCAGAAAAGCAGCAAACCTCTATCAAATGTGCACACACACACACACACACACACACCCACACACACACACAGTCTCTCTCTCTCTCTCTCTGCAGGAATACATTAATCAGATCTTGTAATGAAAAAAGATAAAGGCAAATTAAAGGTGCAATATGTAATAACAATAACAATGCTACAGCCAGTATATTCCACTTTGATGTTTCCATTCCGGGTCGGAATTTCTGTTTATGTTTTGGCCTGTGTGATCCCGCCCACTGCCCACTGACCAATAGTATTCCAACACCGCCGGGTTGCCAGATTTGAACAAGTTTGCAGGCAAACACTGCGAGCTGCAGCCGTGGAAGCCAGCAAACAATCCGGATCAGAGATAACAGATTCCACCCGCCCTAAAAAGCCTCGCCATCCGTCTAAAAACCACCATGACCAGAGGCGTAGTAAAACAAGGTAAATATTGGAGATGCCTTTGGAAGATGGAGACAGGTCCCCATTCTGGCAACCCGCGTGAGCTACGAGTCTGGGGCGGGGAAGACAACTCTCCAATATTCTGAATTCAACTGCAGTACACATTTCAAACGCTTGTTGTCAATCTGACATACAGCACCTTTAACACACACTGACACACTGCAAAACAACAACTGATAAACATGATAACAGGACGTTATTACCTTTACGGTCTGTTTCTGTAGCGTGAACTAACAGTATGTCACCAGAGCCGGCTCTCACATCAGGACCATCATCATTCTATGAGAGAGAGAGAGCGAGAGAGAGAGGGAGAGCGAGAGCGGAGAGAGATGAGAGAGAGAGAGGGGGAGAGAGAGAGAGAGAGGGAGAGAGAGAGCGAGAGCGGAGAGAGACGAGAGAGGAGAGAGAGAGAGAGAGAGAGCGAGAGCGGAGAGAGATGAGAGAGAGAGAGGGAGAGAGAGAGAGAGAGAGAGAGAGAGATGAGAGAGAGAGAGGGAGAGAGAGAGAGAGAAGAGAGAGAGGGAGAGAGCAAGAGAGGAGAGAGATGAGAGGAGAGAGAGTGAGAGGAGAGAGAGAGAGAGAGAAAGAGAAGAGAGAGAGAGAGAGCAGAAGAGCGAGAGAGAGAGAGAGAAAGAGAAGAGAGAGAGAGAGCGAAAGAGAAGAGAGAGAGAAGAGAGCGAGAGAGAGAGTGAGTGAGAGAGAGATGGAGAGAGAAGAAAGAGAGAGAGCAAGAGAGAGAGAGAGAGAGCAGAAGAGAGAGAAGAGAGCGAGAGAGAAGAGAGTGAGAGAAGAGAGCGAGAGAGAAGAGAGAGAGAATTACTGCAGTCTGCTGAAGTCTCGCTCAGTTTGGCTCTTGCTGCCCATCACACCACTGCAGCAGCTGATAGAGTGTGTGTGTTTGTGTGTGTGTGTGTCTCAGTCATCCACCTAAAAAGTCCTTAATTTTGTAAAGCACCACACATATATATATATATAGTGTACATGCACAGTTAATATATAACAGGAAATTATGCACATTTGCCACATTACAAGAATATAATTTATAACTCTAACAGGGACTAAAAACAAAATGTTTTTCATTTCGGTTTGTTCGGAGCAGACCACTCAAGAAATCAATTAATAGCCAAAATCTCTCTCTCCTGAATGCATGCACACTGTTAGCCATGTTTGGACTAAATGTCATCTTAGGTGGGCCGAATTATTTAATTTTAATCATTTAATAATTATTTAAAAATGATAAGTATTTGAATTATTTGTTTTTATGACAGACCCGGCAGCATCAAATCTGTATTAATGCATCATAACAAACAATAATTCAATGAAGACTTGCAAACAACTGAGAAATTCACTTTTGTATCTGGATTAACTGTGCATTTACACATCGTAAATATATATGTGAAGTAGCAGTTTCTTTCAGAAATAAAGCACATGCTGATCATGTGATCATGAGAGAAAGAGAAGCAAATCAGCAAATTTGTTTTGCCCAGAGCCCAAAATTTGTGAGTATTAGTGTATGAAATTCCCACGAACACATAAATATACTGTATAATAAACAGGAGTGGCTTTTTGTCACATTTGTGCTTATAACTTCCTGAAACATACATGTAACATAGACAATGACAACTCGTAACTTACATCAGACTATCCTGATTCAAACTAGCCCAAACGCAACATAATATGATTATGAGATCTTGAAATATTCCTCAGAGTCTTTGTGCATGTTCATTGGTGCATTGTGCATGGAACGACGGTGCACAACACACATTGTGTGTGTGGGTGTGTGTGTGTGTGTGTGAGCGTGCATGTTTGTGTATACACATGTAAGGGGATTTTGTGTGTGCAAACACACATCCACATATGTGCTCATCTAAAGGATTAGGATGCTCCATAACACATAATATTTCATTTTTTTTGTTCTCTAATCCATTCATTTCCAATGGCCGGTCATTTTTGACCACAAGCACAACTAGTGTAACAAAGAGAAAAAAACAATAAAATGTAAGAAAAAAAGTAAATAAAAACATTTTTTTTTTTTTTTTCCAGATACCATATGTGAACATTTTCAGTCCCTGCTCTATAGTTTTGTCATCTTTTCATCCCTTGTTTAATTAAAAAAAAGCAAAAATGGTGATTGCACAATGGACCTGAATGGGGCCAGTCCATAAACACTAAAATACACAATGTTTCAAAAATATGGCCACAAGACGTACACATTATACACGCTAACATGATTTTAGTGCAATAAAACCATATCTATGTAAAGTTAAATGTGTAAAGACCAATTTGTGAACTGGTTCAACTGATTAATTCATAAGAACAGACTCAATTGAATGATTTTGAGGTTTAGAACAACACGAGGTTGTTGAACTATCCCTTTAAATTTCATTATCGAGCATTATTACCTCTGCTTTGAGTGTGATGCGATTCATAATCTCATTGTGATCAATGAGGGACAATTCATCAACATCATCTACTGGACCATGATTGGATTCCTGCAACCTGTTAAACAAGGAAACGTTACACACATTTACACATGTAACATCTCTCTCAACAGTTCAAACATACAGCATTTGTATTCATACCTGTCCTTGGACAGCACTTCCTTGCTATTGGACACGGGTATGTGAGGGGCGTGGTCTTGAAGCACATCGTCAGACGATAACGTGTCCTGAGGAATACAAAAAAATGACTTCACCACAAACACCTTAACACAATGATCAAACATCACAAACACACGCATCAGTGTGAGGTACTCACAAGGTGGTGTGTGGTGTCTCCATTAGGTTGCGAGGACGAGTACAGATTCACGTATTCTCCCTCGCCGCCTTCATCAATACTTTCACTCTACGGCAAAACAAGAGGGACAAACGTCACGAGGTCACCAAGGCAACACCCAAACATAATTGATACGTCTCACCACTTCAGGGCCGGCAAAGCCTTCTCTGCAGGCATAACATGCCTAATTTAATACATTTTTCGTTCTCATTGACCTTTTTGGCATGTATTTTCAATCGCAATATCAAAAAAATTAAAAAATTCATACTATGCATATGTTACGCAATTCCACGGAGAGGTCAACCACATAATGGAAAGATAAAAGTTTTAACCAAAGAAACAAAACCCCCTTTTAAAGTCTGTGTTATACGGGATAATGGTGTCCAGACCGCTAGAGGGCGCCGCTTGCTCACACAGTCCTGACATCAATCTTATTTTAATTTCAATCTTAAATCAATCACTCATGCAGCATTACTGGATATCATACCGATGTCTCAGATTACAAAAGCTGCTGTTTTCAAAGCGTTTTGGATGGTTTACCGTGTGCCGCTTTCACAAATGTCACGTCCGTTTTTGGTAGTTTTTCCACATTAACGTGAGAACGAGAGAGAATAAAAATTCAATATTACCTGTTCTTAGGAGTGCCAAAACTTCTACATATTGTAGAGATCTTTTACAAAGTGTGTTACTAATTATAAAGAAACCATTGGTTTTTCATATCTGCGTTTTCATGCTTATAACGAAAAAAATGTACGTGTGAAAACTTTTTCACAAATTGCATGCCCGAAGCCGTGCTCCTTAGCCGAAGCAGCGCGTGAGTTTGAGCTCCAACCCGTCAGGCCTTCAGAATTTCTAGAATCACTCAACGGTGTAAGTGAATATGCATCTTAAGTCAGACTGTCAGATTTATCAGCCAATCAGATTGACTTATTTGATCTTGTGGGTGTGGTCTTTAGGATGAGTCCCAGTCGAGGGCTTCTAGCTGGCCTTGAGTGACACAATCACACATTAAATGATGTAATTCGCAAATGAAGAGCATGATATCTCAGTGACGAGTCGGCTGGCATCACTGCTGGTACTGCCGTTGAGAAAGAGATCCTTATGGATTTAAAAACCTGAGATGTTCTGCATGCAAAAATAATTCTACATACACAAATAATTAGAAAAATTATGTGTACTAATAAGATTACATGCAAAATGTTACAAACTCAAGTAACCCAAAGTAATGT
>JAVLUX010000001.1:40678904-40728904 GCA_032164185.1 Moxostoma hubbsi
CAACACACACAGTATAACACAACACACACACACACAGTATAACACAACACACACAGTATAACACAACACACACATATATCTAAAATATATTACTATTATTATATATTTTGTATTAGGACATTTCCATGACAAAAAAACTCATTATTTTCTCATTTTATTCTCATTACTGTAACGCAAGAAAATAATGAAATAAAAAATTGGATTACCGTCATTTTTACAGTAACGGAGCAATTCTCACAAAATACTGATTTCATTCAGGTCACACTCGATTTAAATCAATACATTTATATATATATATATATTTATTGAATTAAAAAAAACACACATTCAATTTTTTTAATGCAACGGCACAACACAAAGCCATGGCCAAAAATCTTGGAAGCTGGGTATTTTGGAAAACTGTTAAAATTGATTTGAACTTTACATGCTAAAATTTAGTAGAGGCTTTAAAAATCTAAAAATTATGGAAAAGTTTATTAATTTAGAAGAATGGAAATTGGGCGGAAAAAAGGAAAAAGTAAAAGCTGGCACTTAAAACATCTGGATCCATTAAAGCAATCAGATTTAAAATAGCAATTAAAGAGTTTCAAACGTATCGTGCAATTATGTTAATGGGCTTTTACTTGATTGCACGGCAGTGTGTTACTGTGGAATCACTGATTTAAATACTCCCCATGAATGTCACACAAAAGTAAATATGGACCAGATTTATGCCCATAATCAAAAGTCTCGCTCATTCAACACACAGTGTTTATGAAATATACAAATGGAAAACCGGAACTGTCGAATCACACCAGTACGAGTTACCCGGAACTGATCTAAGGTCAGCTTCCCTCATATTAGCAGGATGATTGCTAGCCATTAGCACAGGCCCAAATTCAGTTCTGAATATCAGCACTTCAATTTTTAATGCTACATGAAGATCAGCCCTGGACTTAAACTTTAAAACCACATAAACAGATAATCCAAGATTACATCAGCTTTAGACTTTAATTCAGCTTTAGTTCTGGGTCCAAAAGTCACCCACTAAAAACCAAAGGTCAAACCAGACGCACAAAACCCATAAATAATCTTAATCATAAACATTTCAAGAGAGGTTTAATAACCACCCCTGGAAGACATGATAACAAAACCATATGAAGAGCACGTGTGTTAATGATATATGTGTGTGTACACGTAATAAGATACAAGAACAGTTTAAATGTAAGGCACGTGCAGAACTGAAATATTTGAGGATAAATCTATAATTCCTTAAAATGACCTCTGAACTCAACACCTGATTGGTCGAAACTCACCACAGGTGTGGTCAAAGAGGTGTGGCCACTGAGGAAGGAGTTAGACACTGATAGGCTGAGACCAAAAGCGGGCTCCGCCTCTTCCAGGAGCCCGACAGAAGGAGGGTGAATTGAAAGAGAAGAAGAGGAGGATGAAGAGGGACAGGTGTGGGAGGCCTAGAGTGAAAGACAGAAATGAAGAGAGCAGAAAAGGGTCAGAAAAGAGAGATAAAAGAGTGAATTTCTGGAGTTATAACAGCAGAAAAAGGCAGAAATAAAGTTGATTTATAGACAACACAGACCCGCATTCAAAACGCATTTAACATCCGTGAAATATATATATTTTTTTTTTTGTGACGAAAATCACGATTTTATTGGGTCGAAACAAGTTAGACTAGGCTAAGATGATTTTTTCCCGCCAATGCGGTCTTTATTACATCATCAGAAAATTATTTCAGAGGTGTTTATTTTTATTTCTTATGATTATAATCAATTTTATTTATTTTTATTAGAAAATTGTACACTAATGAATTGTGCACAGCAAGGAATATTTATTAAAAATGCAACTATAGTCAATTTTGATTGCATGTTAAGCTAAAAAAAAAAACAGAAAGAGAAGAAAACAACATAAAAAAATAAACAGAGGTCGATCGATTTATTTGCATATTTATTGCTATATCCGGAAGATAGTGGCTTTTTTTAAACTTTCTTTGAAAAGCAGATAGTTGCCGATAGTTTTTATTATTATTAATTCTACGTTTCCAGCGCTGGAGGGTTCCAGAGTCAGAACTCCCTTGTTCTACAGCGCCCTCTAGAGGTGAAATAAAAACAATCACTTACTCCGCATGGAGTTTGTTGTGCCACATGACTGCTACTATTGATGAATGACGATCTACTATTACTCAACTACTGCTCATACAGTATTTATTAGCCTATGACAATACTTACTATATAGTGTTTATATTGTAACATAGTAGTTGATTGTAAGTGACACCTTTTGCGACGATTAAATTAAAACGATTGTATGATCGCGCTTATTTGATCCATCAATGTTTATTTTAGATGACCGCAATTATTGTGCACTTTAAATTCCAATCACATTTTAATACTCAAATAAAGGAATTTTAAGCAAATATTTAAATGCCATCAAAAGGCACGTTTGTAAGCCATTTAATTGATCTACGAATGGACGTTAAATAGATCAGCTCCTGTCCGGAAGAGTGCGTGAAACGCTTCTCAAGCGCTCTGATGTGATCTGTCGGCACAGGCTTGTGCCAAGAATAGCTTCACTTTAAACTATTGTGTATTGGCAAATATTTCTGGTCCTGGTTTAATCAAAGAGCATTAAAATAATGTGTGAAAGTGAGGAAATATTTTACTATTGTCTAATATAATATAAAACAATATATAATGTACAAATATAGACAAAAATATATAATTTTTTTATAAAAAAAATTTAGTTCAAAAAATGAGTGTAGTGGTGCGTTCACATACAACGCGAAGTGAGCGTTTTGTGCGGCGCGATGACAAAGTCAACGCAAAGATGCGAATAGACGTGAATAGGCGCGAATTTGCTCCGGGCGGTGCGAATTAAGCGAATGCCGCGACTCAAACACGGCAAATTTTTCAACTCGAGCGAGAAATCCGCATGACGCGTTGTCGCGAAAGCCTATCAGCGTTGAGATTGTCCAGATGTCGCTGACGTACTGACGTAGTAGCAGAAGAAATCTGGAAAACATTGTTGTAGCGGTGTGCGGGCACCCGGAGTTGTACGACACAACGTCATACATGTACAGAGTCCGGACGAATAATGACACTCGCTTGGAGGAAAGTGAGCGAGGAAGTCGGACTACCGCGTAAGTTCTGGAAATATCCGCGTCTACTTGATTCCAGCTATTGGTTGTACTTTACTATGAACCACGTCGTAGAAGCCCCGCCTCCTGTCCTTTTCCGGAAGAGAAGCGGGAATACTCGTGGGTTCGTGTTACTCTCGCAAACACGTGTTTAAACACAAATTTATAATCCAGCGTTCAAACTCGCGCGAGCAATGCGAGGCGAAAATTGTCTTCGCGTTGTATGTGAACGCACCATTAAATGTAAAATTGACTAAAACTAAAGAGAAATATATTTGAAGTATTTACAAATATTTGGATAGTTAAAACATACGTTTTTAAAGCCTTAAAAGGAAATCATCCAGAATGTCCCTTTTTATTTGATTGATATCTTTGAAGTTAAATATGTATAAATGACTTCTTTAGGTGTAAACAAATAATCGTGATTTATGATGATTAATTGTCCGTTTCATACACACACGCACTTTAATACATACGACAATTAACCGTGAGAGCTCTAAAATGGACAATCATCATAAATCACAATTATATGTTTGACAATTAATCATCAGCCAAATGTCATAATCGTGAAAACCCCCGTTTGCCTAATGTGCTTGTGCGAACACAGAAATTTCAAAATAAGAGTCCCTGGTGTAAAAAAGGTCCCACGTGCAATAAATCAAATTAATTTCTGGTCATTATTGCGATTTTGTGTGCACAATAAACAACAGCTGGGATTTGTATTAATTTTGGGCTCTTGTTGCCTCTATGGCTGTCCTGTCCCAGTTAGGAAAGATTTTTTTAGCATTCAATAAAAGGATTTTTAAAGAGTATCGGTTCATTAATCGGTTATCGGTCTTTTCCACCAGCTTAGTTATCGGTATCGGCAAAATCCACTATCGATCGACCGCTGATCAAAAGCAAAACGTAAAAATTGTGTTTATGCCATCTGTCTTTTAAATAAATGCCATTTGGTTTAATATTTTGTTGTCTAATGCAATTACATTTATACATTTTTTAATGTGGCTAAAGTGTCCAAATAGGGTTCCAGTCTAATATCACGCCTCAAAAAATAAGGAAATGGTGTGAAAGAGACAGAAAAAAAGATTCTGATTTGAAAGTAGAGCATCACAAAGCTTCCCAAGTTCAGGATTGTGACGAGGAGAGTGAACCCAACCTTGCAACTTCAATCTGTAGCAGTTTTACTAAAAACCAAAAAAACGTAGTTAATCCGTATATTCCATTTGACCTTTCGGTGACCCTCAAATGGCCACCCAACCACGTGTAATCACGTGGGCCCAATCAGAGGTACCGCTCCTTCAGGAGGTTATCCTCCGACCTCAGCTACAGGTCACTGACGACACGCATGTGAGGCATGTGATGCATGTGTGTGTGTGTGTGTGTGGATCATTACTCACCAGCTGTCTCTGTTTGGGTGGCAGCGCTGGAGGGGGGACGGGTTCGTGCACAGAGTCTGAGCTGCTGTAGGAATCGTTAAATCCATAAACCTCTTGAAAACGTTTATTCCTCCGCTGCTCGTAAATACTCTCGCTCTGTGGCGTCTGATAGAAGACGGACGGCTGCGGCTCTGAATAATCCTCCACAAACTGCATGTACTGCAGGACTGCAGAGAGAGAAGACACGGTTACACACACACACACACACACACACACACACACACACACACGGAAATATCAATGGTCCAAAATCTCATTCAATATACTTACTCTGTTTGCCTTTCTTCTCCGGTAGTGGCGGCGGGCTGTCAGGATCCTGACTCTGCGTGAGGTCGTCTCCATTAACCTGCGGAAGAGGCACTGGCGTCAGCAGCGGGAACGGCGGCGTGGGCTGCTCCTCTTCTGATAGGTTGTCGTAGTGTGACGGGAGGCGCTCATACAGAGGATAACTCGAGATGATTGGTGCAGACCTGCGTTTCTTCTGCGGGAGGGCGGGGGGAAGAACCCTATTGGTGGGTCCGGGCGTAACGGGCGTGGTCAGGTAGTCCACGGAAGCACGATTAGTCACGGGAACGCTGAAACGGGCGCTGGTGTGACCCGGGGCGGGGCTTAACATTTGCGTTTCCCCGTGGCACTCTGGGAGGGGGCTCAGACAGCTGCTGGTGCCTGTGGGAAATGGCAATGGATCGGATACGGACAGATCCTGATGCAGGAAGTCATAATCTGGATCATATCCCTCTATAGAAAACAGGGAGAGAGATAAAGAGAGACACTTGTTTTAGGAAGGCATCGATAGTGACATTCCCCAGTGATCTGTGAATATTACAGTATATCGGGACCGTTATATCGTACACCTCTAACACACATACTGTATGTGACATCCTGTTAAGGTCTCAAAATCCTCTTTTTTACACTATGAACACAATATATTACACTGTTATTATTGGATTGAATAGTGCTTGTATATACCTAGTGTTTCACAGCTCGTGTTGCGAGAGCACTGCCCGCTATCCCGCTCCAGAGAGGACAGCTGCTCATCCGACTTGCTGAGTTTTCCCATACTGTTACAGGGCGAGAGGCGCGGCGAATCCCCGCCGTATGACTGGCTGCCGCCGGAGAACCGCCTCTGGGGGAGGTCCACATCGAATTCCTGCTGCTGCAACCAGAAAACAAACAACAAAACACTCAGACACCGATGCTTCTGCCGAAACAATTTTCATAATAATAATAATAAACGTATTATTTTAAAACGGATAGTGCTGAGGCCAGGGTAGCTCAGTGGTAAAGCAATGCTGGCTAACACCCCTGGAGTTCGCGAGTTCGAATTCAGGGTGTGCTGAGTGACTCCAGCTAGGTCTCCTAAGCAACCAAATTAGCCCGGTTGCTAGGGAGGCTAGAGTCACATGGGGTAACCTCCTCGTGGTTGCTATAATGTGGTTCGCTCTCGGCGGTGCGCGTGGTGAGTTGTACGCGGATGCTGCGGTGGATGGCGTGAAGCCTCCACAAACGCTATATCTCCGCGGTAACGCGCTCTCGACAAGCCACGTGATAAGATGCGCGGATTGGCGGTCTTGGACGCAACTGAGATTCATCCTCCGCCACCCGGATTAAGGTCGAGTCACTACGCCACCACGAGGACTTACAGCGCATTGGGAATTGGGCGTTCCAAAGCCAGGCCTGAAGCCCAAAGAGTACTTCGCTATTGACGTGAAAGCTTAATGCGAATAAAGTGGGCAAAAAATATTAAACACTGAAAAAATTGCGCTTTAATGTAAGAAATCTGCATTATGATTCATGGTGTAGTAAAGCAATATGCACCGTGCAAATTTTCAGAGAGTTCAAAGACCAAAGTTCAAGGCATGTAATCAGGTGTTGTACCTGTTGCTGTGCTCCAGAAGACAGGTTGACACCACATGGGACTCGACTCATCGGCGCTACCACGGCAACACGCGTGGGGGAGGGGGCCGACTGGCGCTTCTTCGGAGGCAGAGCGGGCGGGCTACAGACACAACATTCATAAATATGCAAATGAGTTCACAAGTATGAAACAAACAGTGTAACAAGGTCAAACGAAACGAGCACAGCCTGTCTACACACAGAGACAAACAAAGACGGTTAGTGAGGGTTTAGGACTGGAATTTAATTGGATACAAACACACATTCTCCCTCACACACATTAAATTAGCACAGTGGAATGAATGCGTGGGTGGCGAGTTCAGATCTTGGGTTTCCCTGACAACTGTACACACTTCAGTGAAGCTCTAACAGGTAACCATGGAAACATTAGAATAAACTAATCATAGAACAACCAGTGGGAGGGATTAGAGCGAGCGGGATGCATCCCAAGTCAAAAACATCCTAAAGGAATGTGAACAAGATGACTAAAATCAATCCTAAAAGGATCATATCAGAATCTTCAAAGATGAATCCATGATTCCACTAGAAAAAACTAAATCGAAAGATTTTTTAATTGGACCATACTACATTCAAACAAAAGTGGTGCTTGCGAAGAAAAGCACAATAATATTGACATACTTATTCTTGTTCCCTACAATTTTCGGCACCTAACTTGTCCCGCAGTTTGTCATAGACCCACAAATGAGGTGTGAAAACGGCCGGCCTATTGAGGACACCTGTGCTATGACTTTTCTAAGGGATGGGGGGTATGTGCATCCCTGTGGGGGGGGGGGGGGGCAAAAAAAACATCTCAAAAAGTCCCATAGGGTACTATGGGAAGGGATTTTTTTTCCCTACTATGACAAGTCAATGCAAGAAATTTCACTCGAGCTACCTAGCAACCATTTACGGCATCCTAGCAACCAGCCCCATATACAGAGCGATATCTTCAGATCAGAATGTCATATGACATCAGTGTTGGGGTTACCCTAGAAACCGAGTAGCAAAACGCATATCTCTGCTCCAGAACATCGTAGATACTTCTGGGTTGGCAATATTCAAAATGGCTCAGAAGGATATCTTCACAACAGAATGTCGTAGAGATATGAGATTGACTCTTTTGAGTCAGGTTATTAAGTAACCAATAAGAATCACTCTGGTTACTGGCTAGCCATGCCCTAGCAACCATTTAGAGCACCCTAGCAACCAACCCCATTGCCTTCCATTCAAAATGGCTGATAGGGATATCTTTGGATCAGAATGTCCTAGAGACGAGAGTTGGCTTGTTTTACTTGGATGTGAAATCAGTCTTCATGTGTCCAATTGTAAATTACTCAGCCACGCCCTAGCAACCATTTAGAGCACCCTAGCAACCAAACCCCATTGACTTCCATTCAGAACAGCTCAGAGCGATATCTTCAGATCAGAATGTCATACAGACATCAGTGTTGGGGTTACCCTAGCAACCGAGTAGCAAAACGCATATCTCTGCACCAGAACATCGTAGAGACTTCTGGGTTGGCTTGTTTGACTCAGGCTAGCAAGGAGCCTTTAACATATCACCCTGGTAACTGCCTAGCAACCAAATGGGGTTACCCTAGCAACTGAATAGCAAAACACATATCTTTGCAAGAGAACATCGTAGAGACTTCCAGGTTGGCTTGCTTGACTCAGGTTAGCAAGGAGCCTTTTACTTATCACCCTGGTAACTGCCTAGCAACCAGATGGGGTTACCCTAGCAGCCAAATTTCAACACTCATATCTCTGCACCAGAATGTCATACAGACATGAGGGTGGGCACAATTTACTCAAGATAGAAAGTCTCCCATTTATTGTTACACTGGCAACTGCCTAGCAACCAGATGAAACACCCTAGCAACCATGGAACAATGCCAATATCTCTGCACCAGAACATCCTACAGTAGTGGGGGTGGCCACTCTGAACAGTTACGAGTTTTGTCACGGCAAGCACCACTCACATTTTCTTTAGAAAAAATGTATCTAGTTAACCATTATAAATCTTTTTTGCGTTTTATATTGTAAAGCACTTTCCCTCAACTGCTGTTGTTTTAAATATGCAATATAAATAGACTTTGACTTGATACTTTCCATGACTTTTGATATTTTACTAAATTCCATTCCCCTTTCAGGTCTGGAAAACACTATTTTAAGTTCATCATTATGCAATTCCCTGATATTTCCAGGTTTTGACAACGAGAGCCCTGCAGTTTCATTAGTTTTGTGTTAAAGCTCTATCAAAATAATTTGTGGCATGCTGTCATTTAACACAGACAATAATTTTGATTTGTCCCTCAGCTTGTAAAAGTAGCCAAAACTCCTGTTTACTGTAATGCTCTTACAATAGAAGTCTATGGGTCAAGTGTACAAGGCAGTTTCTTTATATTTCTGTTTTGATCCCAAACAGTGGCATTTGTGGAATTATGTGGAATATATTTTAGGACTGATTGCAAATTAGACCATACATTTTAATAAGAATCCCAAACACATTCCTTTAAGATTGATTAACTAGAGCTCATTGGTCTGCCATGCAAATTCACTACATTCAGGCTTTCCTCTGATTGGCCATCACTCTGAAATATGGACTCTGATCATGACACATGCAGGTAAGAACTATCATCCAATCAGGGAACTCTAGGGGTATAACTGTGTTATAACATAATGCACACAGCATACACCATTGGCAAACATACGTTTTCATTGCCGTGACCATCTGCTGCCCTTGCTGCATTCTGTTCCTGACCGGGGACAACCAAACGATCACAGAGTGCAGAGAAAGAAGTGCAGGATGAACAAAACATTGTAGAAACACACAAAAAAGGATGAAAATGCTGAGATAAAGACGATATTTGATTGAAGGACACAAAGAGATTTGTGAAAGAAAGAAACAGTGGTTGAATGAATCACACAGTGTACGACACAAGCTAAACAGACATGTTGACGTCAGTCAGAGTAGACACCATATTTAATATGATACTGACTAAATCATGGCAGTGAGGGATATGTTAGTATAGTTTGTTAAATTTGCTGCACTTTTTTTAATTAGGATCGACCTGTCGACTTCAAAATAGTCCAGCATACTGAACAAACTGTACTTCCATCCCTTACAGCCTTGTTTTTGTAAATATACGGTCTTTTTCGAGTAAGGCCACATCCACGCTAATCTGTTTCCGTTTGAAAACTCTGTTTTTGGTTTCAATGTCATCGTTCCCCCAAAGTAAACAGCAACGGAGAGCCTTTTCAAAACGTTCCATTATTGGTGGAGGAAAAAACCATTGTAGTGCAGTTGAGAGGCGTAGCATAGTGAAATTAACATGTTTTTCCCCCCCAATTTGGAATGTTTAATTCCCAATGCGCTCGAAGTCCTCGTGGTGGCATAGTAACTCCCACAATGAATCTCAGTTGCCTCAGCGCCTGAGACCGTCAATCCATGCATCCTATCACGTAGTTTATTGAGCACATTACCGTGGAGACATAGCGCATGTTGAGGCTTCACGCTATTCTACGCAGCATCCACGTGCCCCACTGAGAGCGAGAACCACATTATAGCGACCACGAGGAGGTTACCCCATGTGACTATACCCTCCCTAGCAACCGGGCCAATTTGGTTGCTTAGGAGACCTGGCTGGAGTCACTCAGCACGCTCTGGATTCGAACTCGCGACTCCAGGGGTGGTAGTCACTGTCAATACTCGCTGAGCTACCCAGGCCCCAATTTACACGCTTTTGAGTGAAAACGTTTTAGTGTGAACATGGCCTAATGTGTCGGTTGCACTTTATTTTATTTGTACTTTCAGTATACGTACAGTGTACTTTACTAAGAAAGTACTGAGTAATATTAGGTAACTACGTGTACTTAAAATGTGTTGGGGTTAGTAGCTATTGTAATTATAATTGCGTACAATTGTATGTAAATGTAGAACTGTACTGTAAAATATAGTGCTACCAATGTGTCTAATGTGACCTCATACACCCTCCACAAACATTTATTCTCGCTTGATGTAAAAATAAGTCATTCTGAATCACAGACTTTCCCCTGTTGATAAAACATGTTCAACGCAGTTTCACTACTGCATATTTTACTCACAGACAAAAAGTAATCGGAAAAACAGACTTCTGCTTTGGAAACCAAACACCACAGATAGAGGATGCGGTCACATGAATGTGTGTATTTGATATGTTCTCATTCATAAACTTTTGGGATATTTTCTTGTGAATAAAAAAGCAGAACATATTTAAGAATTAATATGACTCATCAGTCGATCACTATAGATACTAAACTACCAGCATCATATGACACTACATAGTGCCTGGTGTACTACCATTATCAATACTACTACTACTACTACACTTCCCAAGTATACACTGCAGAACTCAGTCTAACTTCTCACAACAATGCACATTACAGTGGAACGCTGTGTTTTTGAAACCTACACACAAGCATATTTACCGGAGTCTGTGGGCTGAGGAAAACAGTGAAGTACATGTAATAAATTGGGATATACAGACGTTACAGTAAGACAAGCTAGACAGATAGTAAGATGGACTGTCACATAAATCAGATAGATAGACAGAGAGAAAAAGAGGAAGAGCGAGACAGAGAGAGCATCAGAGAGAGAGAGAGAGCAATTTAAAGCAGACTGACCTATTGCAGGTTTGTTTACATTTGAATTTTTGACAATTGGAGTTTGAATGAAAAAAAAACATTCCATTAGCCCATTTGAACATTCCATCAGTTTAAATCAAAGGGATTGGAATAGTTTGTTATTAACACTTTGTATTGATTCTTGTATAATATATAAAAAACAAACAAACAAAGAATAAACAATATACATATATATACACACACACATATACATATATATATATATATACACACATATACACATATATACATATACATATATACACACACATATATATATATATATATATATATATATATATATATATATATATATATATATATACATATATATATATATATATATATATACACACAGCATCACCTTTAACTCCCATTATTTCCCTCTCCCCAACCCCACACTGTTCCTCAATAAACATCCCTGTGGTCAAAGCCTAAATTACACAATGCACACATAAAAATAATAATAATAATAATAATAATAATAATAGCTGAGAAAATCAAGACTATAAAAATCAACAAAAAAAGTGAAAAGATTTCCAGAAAGAACAGAATCGACAATAGTACCACAGTTCTGTCTCTCTCCACATCTTCCTCACAGAGAGCCTTCCAGAAAGGCCAAATACCTGTCCAATTTCTTATCACTTGTGTCCAGTCTGCCAAGCTGCTTAGATGACATCTTTTCCAATGACGCCACCCTGCCCAATTCGGTGAACCATTCTTGAAATGAGGGATGCAAGTCAAGTGGTGCTCCCACTTGACTTGCATCCTCTAAGAATGATCTGTCTGCCAATCATTACACTAGTTTGGACCCAGCTATTAGTATGTTTGTCACTTACTTTAATAACCATCCCAACACCCAATATACATAGTCTGGGGAAGAATGAAAAAGAGCATAGGCCATGTCTCCATTCTCCAACCAGTGTGTCTTTTAAACCAAGCCTAAAAAAATCTAGCAGGAGTCCAGCAGAAACGAAGAAAAACTTAAACTGAATAAGGCGTACCCTTGCATCCCTAGACAGTTTTAAAAAAGATTCCCACTCCCCATCCTCCAATACCAAGTACAAATCTCTTTCCCATAACCTCTTAAGAGCTGTTAAGGCCCCGTCACCAAGAGGAATAATACACTGAAGCTTCATGACACTTTCCAAAGGCCGTGAGCACCATACAGAGGGTGTCTGCAGCTTAAGGGAATGAAAATGTTATGGAGGCTAGGCATAGATCTATTAGTGTCAGAGACAAATAATAATCAATCGACTGAGTAAAGTTTAGGAAAATCATCCTCTTTTCTGATTGTGGCTGCTAATGGTCCCAGGACAAGACAGAACAATAAAGGGGAGAGAGGACAGCCTTGCTGGATTCCCATACCAAGAGAAAAAGATATTAAATTTATACATTAGTTTACACTGCTGCTAATGGTTGTTTATAAAGTAACTTAATCCACCCAATAAAAGCATTCCGAAACCCGTATATTTCCAAAATTGTAAAAAGATAGCCCCATTCCACCCTATCAAGCATTCTCGGTATCAACTTAGATGCCAGCGATTGTGGTCTGATCATTCGCTTCTGACCCCATAATATTTATAAAATGAAGAAGAACTATGACCACGAATAAACCCCACTTGATCTATATGTATAATAGATGTAATTACACTGCTTAATCGATTAGTCAGAATTTTAGACAATATTTTGACATCTAACTGGATAAGAGAAATTGGTCGATAATTTTACATTCATGTTGGTCTTTATCTTTTTTTAAGAATTATACTGATCTGGGCTTACGTCATGGTTGGCGGTAGTTCACCTTTCTTTATTGACTAACATAAGTGGAGCCAGTTCTGTGACATAAGGTCTAAAAAATTCTGCAGTAAAACCATCTGGCCCCCTTACCTGTTGGCAAGGCTTTAACTACCTCAACAAGCTCCTCCAAAGAAATATCTGAGTCAAGTCTTTTTGATAATTTGTCAATTAAAGTCATTCTAATGGCTTTACGTAGTTGCTAATATCCTTATCGGTAGACGTGGACATGGAACTATAAAGATAGTAATATAAATCTTTAAAGGCTTTATTAATATCTGTGGCAGCAGTATATACTGTATATTGCCTCCAGAAGACTTTTCTGACGGAATGGTGGAAAAAAACTCTCTCTGTTTTATGTATATGGCAAGAGTTTTCCTGCTTGTCCCCGACTCAAAATATGTCTGTCTTGCCCTGAATAACCAAAACTCTACTTTCTATGACAAAATAGTATTGTAACTATACTTTAGCGGAGTCACTTTGATCATTTAAATGAATGAGGCATATTGTACGATCCACCCCATAAGAACTGCCTTAATCAACTCCCATGCCACGCCCACAGAGGACACCGAGGACCAATTGGCTTCTACATAAACATTGACTTCTGTCTTTAACATTTGTTGAAATGCTGGTTCCTGCAGAAGGGTGGAATAGGGTTTCTAGAGCAAAGTTTATAATAATAATATTGGTCAACAACATAAACTGACATACATATTATAAATAATATAATTTTTGAAATATGTGTATCCTAAGTAATATGCTTATATGTAATTTACAGATTACTGTACAAATCAGTGCAGTAATCCGATTACAAGAATTTCAAATATAATGCATTACACTACTTTTTGACTTTAAAAGTAATTTAATTACTAATTATTTTGTAATCCGATTACACCCAGCACTGGTAGTATGCTTTTCCAAACATAGTCTATGGTTTTCTTTTTAGAGTTCAATGAATCCACTCATTATAATACAGGTTTCCAAGCCACGCCCCCTTACCTGTGCTCTGCTAGTTTCAGCCCTGGTAGAGGAGGTTTGGGCGGAGCTACCTCCTCCTCTAACATGTCAGTCAAGCTGTCGGTGGGCGTGACTATGGGCGTTGTTTTACTCAGGATCGCCTTTTCTCGTTCAGTTAAAGGATTTTCACACACACTTGAGACACAAAGAGAGAGAGAAAATAATGTTAACAGTTTGTACATAAAATTGATATCAAAACCATCTACTGAGTTCTGAGACCGTACATCTCTGTTTTGACCACAGGGAGCGCTGGTTTGCTGGGGGATGTCGGGGATGGTTGTTCCTGTTTCTCTATAGTGAGTTTCACCAACTCCTGTTGTGCGCACACACACACACATACACACACACACACACACACAGGTTATAAATATTCCTCTGTTGTTTTAACCTTGTCATAAATGTGCTTCTCAACCTCTCACCTTCACGCCATCCAGAACGCCTTTGATCACTGTGGTGACGGTTGCCACGGTGTCCTTGTCGTCAAAGTCGACACCCTCCAGCATCACCTGGTCGGACCAACGAATGAGATTCGCCAAACTCTGATATACACGGTTATGACAGGAGGACATCGCCGAACTGCGGTCAGACATAGAGAGAGGGCTGACATGAGACGTTTTGACAGGTTAGATTATTCAGCACACGTGTGTGTAAGATACATCCCAATTCTATGACAAACCATTTTGACAATTATAGATAGCTACAATTTTTACTAGTAAAAATGTTCATTATTGATCAAAACAAATGAGATTATTACTTGCTGAAATACCCAAGGTTGACATTAAAAAACAACTAGTAAAACATAATTACTGATATCTATAACTGCATTTTCACTAGTAGAATTTGACAATAATCTTGACAATGGTTAGATATCTAATTATTTTCTTATTAGCTGAAATTCCAGTTTCACATATCACCCATGTACTGCGTTCTTACTAGTAAAAATGTACATTTTGGAGATATATATATATATATATATATATATATATATATATATATATATATATATATATATATATATATAAAATTACATTGTCAACAGTGCACACATCCATTCCTGACATCTTTGAATTACAACTAGTAAAATGATCATTTTTGATATCTGTAAATGTATTTCAACATGTTTGATTTGGAATTTGAGATATCAGTAAATTGAAGAGTAATTAAAGCTTTCTATCTAGTTATAATAACACTACAGACATCTGAAATGAACAATGCCACAATTGACAACCAAATTACTGGTTAAAATAAAGTTAGTTTTTATGTAATTGTTATATCAAAGTAACAATGTAACAATGATGTATGTGAAATTGGAATTTCAACTGGTAAAAAATGAATTCGATATCTACAGGAGAAAAAGATCATTTTGAAATTCTACTAGTAAAAATGCAGTTACAGATATCAATGATTGTTTTTACTAGTTGAAATACCATTTTTGATATCAAGAATTAACGTATTATCAGTGCAAACCTAATTACTGATATAAAAATTAGAATTTTTACTAGTAGCAATTCCATTGCGGAGATAAAGTATTAGAATTATATATATATATATATGTCACGATTCACTGTTGTCTGCCCTGTGTTCTCCCCTGGCATCTGTTCCCCATGGACTACACTTCCCATAATTCCCTGCCCTCATCCTGTCAGCTGTCAACCGGTGAGCAAACAAACAGGGCTTTAAATACACAAGTACAATTAAACACAGGTGAGAACAATAGGAGACAGCTGGCAGTGATGAGGGCAGGGAATTATGGGAAGTGTAGTCCATGGGGAACAGATGCCAGGGGAGAACACAGGGCAGACAACAGTGAATCGTGACAATATATATATATATATATTTTTTTTTTTTTTTTAAATAGTAATTATATTTAACAAATTTTATGAAATTGCTTATTGATTACACCAGTTGACATTAAATATTTAAACAAAGTCATTACATAATTTTTTTTATACAAAAGGCTTTTCAAAAATGTACGAAACCAACATCGACACAAATATAACATTTCTATAAACTTGATACATTTGTCCTAAACAATTGTGGGCTGCTAATCAAATTTGCACAAATTGGTCACAATTTTTTTTTTTTTTTAGAGTCCACCAAATAAAATAACAAAACACTACAATTATTCGAAATAATTTTTTTAGAAAACTTAAGTTAAAAGCAAATCTTTTTTTTTTTTTTTTTTTTTTGCCTATTTGGGTCTTACAGCAGCAGTTATTGGAGCATAAACGAGGCGTTTGTATTTGATGACTTACAGAAATCAACTGTGGTCCTGGGGCAACAAAACTTCCTATATAGTCACATTCCTAAGAATGGTAAAATGACTTGTCCATTTTGGTGCTAAGCGAAGGAATTTCTTAGCGCAATCTAGGGGGCGCTAATTTTCAACGTGAATGTGTTGAGGCCTTATTTTGTTATTATAACGTAACATAAATGCAGAAGTGATGATATCTCTGAAAAGACTTCAAGTGATGCCTCATATGCCAGACTTAGGTATATGGATACTTTATCAAAGTTATTTGTCAGCGACTCCCACTGAGAATCGAAACCATGACTTTGGTGTTGTTAGAACTATGCTCTAACACTCATCAACACTCACCTTTGCTGTATCCGAGCCTCCACCTGCATCAGCGGCAGTATGGCCTCCAGAACTTTACTGGCGGACCCGGGAAGCATCTGGAGAACTTTGGAATCAATGCTCATCTTGTCTACGATCGTCTTGAAGTAACGCAGAGCACTCACCACTTCCTTCTCCTGCTCCTCCAATCGGCTCACCTTCTGCTCAAAGTCATGAATATTAATTAGCGAGAGTAGAGTTAATGTTTACAAATATAGAGCACCGGTTACCGTACAGTCATAGAAAGGTCTAAAGTACCTTGTTGACGGGTTTCTCCGGCGTTTTCACCGCAGGCTCCGGCTGCAGTTGTTTGCTTTTCTTAGACGGAGTTCGTTTAATCTTTGGCGAATGAAATTTCATCAATTTCATCGTGAAAGAGGAGAGGTGAGACTTCTGAGATTCTGGAAAACAACATAAAAGAGGGATGAGTTCAGAAGGAAACAAGTCATCGAGACAGGAGTAAAAGTAGGAACAGGATAAAAGCATGACTACAGTATAAATCGGATGGTTTACAAAAAAAGACTTTGGGTCCACATACACACACAGCAGTGTTTTTATGCTCACAGGGATGATCTGTCATTGAAAGAGGAAATGAGCATTATTTACAGCCCTGATTGGTGTCATTTTATATAATAAACACAATTAAACAAGGAAATAAACAAGCCCTTCCTGGTGATAAATATCTCTAAACAGATGCTCTCCCAGAGGCAATTACATACAAACTACAAGCTCCGTCAGAGGCGTTTTATTATAATTGGAATTTCATGGGTCATAATTACATGGAGACAGAGGGAGTGAGATAGCGAGAGACTGTACTGTCATATTCACGTGTCTAGAAAAACTAAAGGGGCTTTTCCACTGCACGGTACAACTCGACTCGGCTCGACTCTGCTCGCTTTTTTTGGGGTTTTCCACTGTGGATAGTACCTGATACCTGATACCTGATACTTTTTTAGTACCACTTCGGTCGAGGCTCCAAGCGAGCCGAGCTGATACTAAATGTGACGTCAAAATCCTGCAGATCACTGATTGGTCGGGGAGAATCGTCACTACCAGCGTCGCTGGATTTCCGACATGCGACATCAACCCGCTAGTTTTAAAGTTAGCAACAGCGATATCCGTATCAATCGTTCACGTGACTTCCGAATTGTTAAAAGAAATGGCTGTGTGCAAAACCACGCCGTGGTCAATAAACGAGGTGCAGACGCTCCACTCGTTAGCAATGAGCGAAACGATAAAGTCTCTCAGGAAGTGTCTCTGCTGTTGGCCGCACACGGCTACCGCCGGACCTACCAACAGTGAAGGGAAACGTTAAAATACTTAAGTGACTTCAGAACCATCAAGGAAAAGTGGAAGGGGTTCGACCAAATGGACGCTATCTAAACCGGCGAGCAATGGGACGGAGAGCGCCCTGGACTGGCGTTGATCCACGATGGAGGATGGTACGTTTTGTGTTGTTACGTTAACTCTAAACTCCACTTGAAAGCTTCACTTTATTTAGTTGAGCAGCTACTGGAAGCTTCTAAAACAACCAGCCCAATTTAACTGTTGCACTTGTGTAAAATCACCATGAACATCTGCTTTACGCAGCACAATGAGCTAGCAGCTAACAGCTAGCGCTCGTGTTATTGTTAATGGTCAGTAATATTTGTGTCGTGTTTAAGATGATGTCACGGCAGTAGAGGCAGCGCAACTATGACGATCATCCTATAATCCACCCACGTTGAGGCGGCACTAAACTGCAGTGGAAATGCAAGCTCAGAAAAGTAAAGCGAGTCGAGTTGAGGCGAAGTCGAACCATTACGTGCAGTCCACGTGGTGGCATAGTGACTCACCTCAATCCGGATGGCAGAGGACGAATCTCATTTGCCTCTGTCCCTGAGACCGTCAACCCACGCATCTTATCACGTGGCTTGTTGAGCGCGTTACCACAGAGACATAGCGCATGTGGAGGCTTCACGGCATCCACCGTGGCATCCACGCACAACTCACCACACGCCCCAATGAGAGTATATCACAATATAGCGACCACGAGGAGGTTACCCCATGTGACTCCATCTTCCCTAGCAACCGGGCCAATTTGGTTGCTAAGGAGACCCGGCTGGAGTCACTCAGATTATTGCATTATTGAAAATGAATTCACATCCGGAGGTGAAGGCCGAATTACTACTCAAATGTTTTTGTGGTTAACACAACAGCAATGTTGGAACAAAAAAATCATATTTAGTATTATAATAATACCGAAACTATTTTGTCAGAGCAAAGCAGAGATGAAAGCACATGAGAAAGCATGTGAGAGGGATTCATTCATGACAGTTAACCGTGTGTTAGCAATACCTCAAACAGGTATGCTTGAGGTCAGTATTAGGCAAATTACTTCCCGTTATTGGTCCATTTAGACGTCTTTGGTCCATGCTGCGTTCATATATCAATCGAAATGCACCAGTTCGTTTAGGGGGTCTCGGTCCACTTGTTTGGCGCCAAGGTTCGGATGGCAGCGTTCACACTTGTTCAAATGAACCGCATTACAGAGCAATCGCACCAGAGTTCATTTTAATCGAACCAAACCTGCCAAGTGTGAGCACACCCTTAGGTACTTTTCTACATATCCATGACTGGAAAACTGCATTTCAAAATTCCAGGTTTTCCAGGATGTGTGGGAACCCAGCTTTTAAGATATTTTGAATTACTCTTCAATATATTCATATCTGAAATCCATTTCTAGATATCTGAAATAACAAATCTAACATGATGAAATATATTTACAGATATATAAAGATAGTTGAAATGTAATTGTTGATATCAGGAATAGAAACTTGCACTAATAACAATGCAATGATAATAACGATTTAAAAAAATGATCATTTTTACTAGCTAAGATGTATAGCTGATACGTGTATTTGGAACTAACTAGTAAGAAATACAATTCTAGAAGAAAGAAATTCAGATATCTAGTGAAAATGATGTTACAGATTGCATTAATTATGTTTTTTTTGCCCCCCTCAGTTGAAATTAAATTTTTTTATCATCAAGAATGGGTATTTCCGTCAGTAATTACATAATTCTCACATCAAGAATTAGCATTATTACTAGCCCAAACCTAATTAATGATATCGCAAATGTTTATTTTTTACTCTTTGTAATTGCATTCCCGATATCAAGAATTAGCATTTAAAGTAGTGCAAATTGATTTATAGATATTATATAAATATCAATTGATATTTAATGCAAAGCACTGGTCAAGCACTCATGCCTGTGTTTGCGTATTTGTGTAAAGTACAAAACACAACAAAACTTTGACCATATATGCCAGAAAAGTGTCAATGGCCCCTTTAAAATGGGTGTATAAAAAGTGAGTATTTAGTATGTGAGCGTGTCACACAGTGACACACGGTTGAACTCTTGACCCCTGAAAAATGCTAAAAAGCAGTGTGTGTGACTTTGGGTGATAAAAATGCAGGAAATGACAGGTGAGTGTGTTTATGTGTGTGTTAATGTGAGTTTAGGTCTGTATGTTGACAGCCATTGTTGCACAAAGGGTCTCTGCCTTTCCGTTTCGAGGGTGCACAGAACAATGCCTTTGGGTGAAACGGAAAAGTCGTACTGTAACTAACATGGGTGGAGCCATTCTGCTCTAATACACACACACACTCACACACTCTTACCCCCCCCCCACCCCCCCCCCCCCCCCCCCACACACACACAAATGCATGCATGGTGGTTGCAGTGAAGCATGGGTAATGTAGTTCTATAAATGTGACTAGCACTAAAATCCATTCTACAGATCCATACTACAAACACCCGATATTTTACTTTAATGATAAAATGTAAATAATCAGAAATAAAATTCAAACTATGCAATTGATTGTCACAGTACCTCAGAAAACAGTGTCTCATAATTTTGCTCACAAGCATCTTCAATCCTTCGCTGTCATAGGTCATGAAGAGCTAACAAAACTTATCAAAAAATCGTGTTTTTAGATCAAATACCAACCATGCTCTTAAAAGAGGTATTCCCTGTAATCTCAGAACCTCTTCTTAATATTATTAACTCCGCACTATCCTTAGGACATGTCCCAAGAAACTTTAAAATGGCCGTTATCAAACCACTTATTACGAATCCACAGCTTGATCCTGGAAGATTGGCTAAATATACCCCATTTATATGGGAAATAATAGAAAAGGTAGCATTCTACCAACTATATTCAATTGTACAGAGAAATAGTATATATATTAACAATTTTAGTCAGGATTCAGGCCCCATCACATTTAAGAGACTTCACTTATAAGGGTTAAAAATGAATGGTCTTATCATCTGATCACGGCTGCATTTCACTTCTAGTGCTTTTAGATCTTAGTGCTGCATTCGACACGATAGGATTGAGAATTATGTTGGCATTTGTGGACCTGTATTAGCATGGTTTAGGTCCGATTTATCAGACCGCTAAAAGTAAAGTATGGAGTGCCACAGGGATCAGTTTTAGGGTCTTTAAAATTAGCAGAGTGCATCAATGAAATCAAAGATTGGATGGCCAGAGATTTCCTTCCACTCAATTCAGACAAAACGAGGTACTAATGATTGGACCAAAAACATCTAAAAATAAGCAGCTAAAATATAATTTGACTCTCAATGGATGTACTGTTACATCGTCTTCTACGGCGAAGAAATTAGGTGTTATATTTGATACCAATCTGTCCTTTGAAAATCAAATTTCCAATGTTTGTAGAACAGCATTCTTCCACCCCAGAAATACTGCTAAATTACGACTCGTGCCCTCTATTGCTGAAGCCGAAAAATTAATTTATGCGTTCATGACCTCAAGACTAGATTACTGTAATGCATTACTGGGAGGATGTCCAGCAAGATCAATAAATAAACTTCAATTGGTTAAAAATGCAGCTGCCAGAGTGCGGACTAGAACCAAGAAATATGATCATATTAGCCCCATTTTAACATCGTTACATTGGCAACCTGTTAAATTTTGTGAACCAAGTACGAAATGAATGGTTTAGCCCCACAATTCTTAAGTGACCTTCTGACAAGATACATTCAATCACATTCATTACAAAGATTCTGGCCTGTTTAATAGTTCCTAAAATATCAAATCCACAAAAGTAGGTAGATCCTTTACATATTTGGCTCCTAAACTATGGAATAGTCTCCCTAACACTGTTCGGGATGCAGACACACTCCCTCAGTTTAAGTCTAGATTAAAGACTCATCTATTTAGTCAGGCATACACTTAATTTATCCATCAACTCACAATTAGGCTGCTTTAGTCAGGTCTGCCAGAACCAAACATATTTATCATGCTGTATTATACTGCATAAAATTGAATACATAACATACGTTTTTTGGTTTCCATGTCTCAACCTTGTGATTCATATAGCCAGCCAGATCCAGCTCCGTTCCAGCCAGACATCACTTTAGTCTTTATACTTCAGAGGATGAACTGATGCCAACTCCAACTGTAAGACATCCGATACTTCATATGCCACTTCCTGAACCTTGACCATAGGATAGACCTCACCGAAATTACCTGCAGGTTGCACTGCGATGCACCTAATTGATCTCTGCCTGCATCATCTTTGTATATTGATGGACTACACTCTTAAAATGGAATATATAGACTATCAAATATCAAGCTATGATGCGTGGATTGTTTCGCTTCAGGATCATGGGTAGTGTAGTTCCTGAACACGAATGAGACAACACATACCGATAGCTTCAACAGAAGCATATAACATCAATTAGCAACCATTGGAGCTAACAGTAGGTCTCTCTTCAAAGGTTTATAAGTTACCGTTAAAAACCAATTCGACTATGCAGAAAAGTTATGGGATTTTTACTTCTGTATAAGCAGCCAGGCTTACCCTAATGATGTGCACAGTTGCCATGGCAAATGCTGATGCACTGCTCTGAATGTTCAACTATAGCACTTTTCCCTCACTCGCTCACTCTTGTGTGTTTTTGCTGGCTTTAATGGAATGCCGATAATATTGATTGACGGAAAAACAGAGGGACATCAGATACACGCTGGTGTAACTATGGCCTCTAACATATCCAGCTAATGAGCACATGCTCACATACACGTGCATCTAAACAGAAGGGCAGTTTTTAGAAAGAGATATTCGGCAAAGGTGGCACCACCCATCCCGTGCAACATTTCCTACCAGTGACCCCATCAGAGATGGATTGCATTCTGTGACTACCCGTTCAAGGTCCGATTCAGTATGCAAGCATCAAAGTACACACACACACACACACACACACACACACACACACATATATATATATATATAAGTGAGTATGCACACTTTTATCACCTGTGGGTCAGAGCCACTGCTTCCTGCTTTGGTCTCAGCCTACCTATCAACTTCCTGGCTGGCTCCAATGTGCTCCAGCACTTCCTGTGCAGCCCATCCTCTTTACAGAGAGCACTGATCTCCAAACCATTGAGTCATGGTACAATTACTGACATTACCAACCAATTCTTTTGAATCTACAGCACGAAACATACTAAACAAATTCTGAAAAATTACTCCTATGGGCTGGTTTTGGATCACACAAAAAATACAGCGCTTCCTAACAAACGAATGACTTTTATCGGCCAATTTTTCAGTGAAACAAAAACTTAATGAACCAAGTCATGAATGGTTCAGTTCTGGTATAATATTGTGTATATCCCTTTATCCAAACAAAACAAACATTCTTTGAAACATTTAATGTGATATTGATATCGCAGGAGCTTCTATAGCAAGATCTCTGCTTCAGATGATTTATAATAAGGTGCATGTATGGCTAAAATACTTGTATGGGACATTTTAATGGTGCTTTGCCATTTTTGGAGCTCGACAGCATCCGTCCCCACTCCCTTTAAATGTAAAGGAAAGAGTGGCGTGAACATTCTGCTAAACTTCTTTTGTGTTCCAAAGGTTTGGAATGAAATGAGGGCAAGTAAAGGGTGACGGAATCTTAATTTTAGGGTGAATTATCCCTCTAAGGGCAAAAAAGTTATAGTTCTTGTTTAAGTTAAAGAAGGTAACTGGAGCAGATGTGATATAAAGAAATACTCAAGTGAAAAACATGAGTGTATCGTCAGCTGTAGGACAGAGGAGAGCATAGAGATGAATGATTTGAACACACTTGCTAACCGGATTTACAAGTGTGTGTGTGTGTGTGTGTGTAGGCTTTAGATTTAGGATATCATTTTGTCTCCCTTATGAGACACAGTCGGAAACCCACACTGCATTCCTGGTCTATTTCTGCTCATCTGCTTTACACAATATTACACACCCACACACCCAAAGTGACACATGTTATTGACGAGTGTCAGCTGAAATAAACCTGTGTTCCCTCAGACTACAACAAATCCAGAACACTAAACTGGCCAGGGTAGGACGGTTCAACTCGCCTCAACTCGCCTCGCTTTACTTTTCTGAGCTTGCATTTCCACTGCAGTTTAGTGCCGCCTCAACGTGGGTGGGATTATAGGCTGATCGTCATAGTTGCGCCGCCTCTACTGCCGTGACATCATCTTAAACACGACACAAACATTACTGACCATTAACAATAACACGACCGCTAGCTGTTAGCTGCTAGCTCATTGTGCTGCATAAAGCAGATGTTCATGGTGATTTTACACAAGTGCAACAGTTAAATTGGCCTGGTTGTTTTAGAAGCTTCCAGTAGCTGCTCAACTAAATAAAGTGAAGCTTTCAAGCGGAGTTTAGAGTTAACGTAACAACACCAAACGTACCATCCTCCATCGTGGATCAACGCCAGTCCAGGGCGCTCTCCGTCCCATTGCTCGCCGGTTTAGATAGCGTCCATTTGGTCGAACCCCTTCCACTTTTCCTTGATGGTTCTGAAGTCACTTAAGTATTTTAACGTTTCCCTTCACTGTTGGTAGGTCCGGCGGTAGCCGTGTGCGGCCAACAGCGGAGACACTTCCTGAGAGACTTTATCGTTTCGGTCATCGCTAACGAGTGGAGCGTCTGCACCTCGTTTATTGACCACGGCGTGGTTTTGCACAGCCATTTCTTTTAACAATTCGAAAGTCACGTGAACGATTGATACGGCTATCGCTGTTGCTAACTTTAAAACTAGCGTGTTGATGTCGCATGTCGGAAATCCAGCGACGCTGGTAGTGACGATTCTCCCTGACCAATCAGTGATCTGCAGGATTTTGATGTCACATTTAGTGTCGGCTCGGCTCGCTTGGAACCTCGACCGAAGTGGTATTAAAAAAAGTATCAGGTATCAGGTACTATCCACAGTGGAAACCCCCCCAAAAAAGCGAGCAGAGTCGAGTTGAGTCGAGTTGTACCGTGCAGTGGAAATGCCCCTATAGAGTAGCACATTGCATCCCCCAGCATGGGAGATCTGGGTTCAGATCCCGCTATAAACCATAGTAGTAATCACTTTTGCATAATCAGTAACGAAGCAATTCGTAGGTTTCATTTCTTTCCTCTAACATCAATACATTTTCAATCCACTGATGGTTAGGTTTAGGCTTGGTGTTTGGGTTTGGGGGGTTCAGTTTATAAAACTATCTTCTTCAATGTATTACAGTACTGTACAGATGAAAACAACTTGCTTCACAACTCAGTTTTAGCGCCCCTCTGTGGACATTACACCTGGAAAATGGAGCTCACACGTGACCATATGCCCAACAACACTTACCGATTTGGCCACTGGGGCAGTGTTTCACATTTCGGTAAGCACAGACCGAATTTCAGCTAAAGAGAAGTCATCCTACGGTGTCTGATTTCACTATGAGATCAATCTGGAAGGCTAGATACAGTAGAAGTGAAGGGCTACATGTGTTGCTTATTCTAAATAGTGTATTTTAGGACTCTCGAAAAGCGAGACTTTGACATTCTTGTTTTTACGTGAACAAATAAATAAAAGGTCAATTTCTACGCTCAACAATAGTTGTACTTCTGACTAGAGATTGACCGAAAGTGGATTTTTGCAGATACCGATAAATAAAGTGGTGGGAAAAGCCGATAACCAAATAATTGGCCGATAGTTTTTACTAATTTATAGAATGTCAAAAAAGTATTTCTTATTCTTTCCTTACTATGACAGGCACAGACAAAGTGTCCTAAATAATACAAATCCCACATGCTGTTTATTGTTCAACCAAAACAACCAGAAAAAAGATTTGGTGCATAACACGGGACTTTTAATTATAAACAAGCCTGAAACACCTTGGGAATGTCAAGGGTATCGTATTTTGAAATGATGAAACAAATTATCCATAGTTTTGCTGATAATGATAGAGCCAAAAAGCAACTATCGGCACCGATTAATCGGTAAAACCGATTTTCGTTGGTTGGACAAGGAAAAACTAGATTTATACCATGTGACCCACCCCACATTTGATTTTACACCCCTGAATCTGGGTAAAATGTCACACTGAGAGCCCAATATCTCTGGCATTTAACCATTTAGTGTCTTAAATATGAAGATAGCAAAAAGAAAACATGCTTTAAACCAGAATCATAAAATATATCAAGATATCTTCAATACTCCTGGAGTTATAGGCAATCTATCTGTAGTACCTAAAAGTGTTTTTTCCCCGCATGTTTGGTCTCACACCATTGGCATGTAATGCAAAAAGCAGTGAAGTCAACTGATTCGAGTAACAGACCCACCTTTCACTGTGCAAAAATAAAATAATGACATTGCCACCTATCTAAGGTTTTTTTTTCATCCCTGTAGCTTTGCTTCAAAATCAAAGTTGGAAATGGTCATTTAGACCCCCCTATACAACATAACGGATTACTCAGTACATATATATCCAAGGGATTTAATAGTTTGGATCTCATTATAATTTTTGGCATTTATTTTACCAGTAAAATTCAATCAACACTCATATTGTTTCATTGGGTAATTACGACTACATCAAATAACATCTTTGGGCATCTAAGTTTCCATTTGCATTGTCACATAACACAACTGCACTATGGGCAATGTCAAATTCTTTGTCGAGATGTTTTGGAAACATCAAATGAACTCATAACCTGGTGGGAACCAAATAACATAATCAACTTTGAGACAGTGGAAGCATCATGTAAACAGCGTACCATCCACAGACAGACTGTGCATCTGGACTGATGCCATATTAACAGTTTTAGTTTGGTAAACAGAGTATTACACAGGCTGGGAACCAGTGACAACGTCGCAACCAGAGAAATGAATGGGGATTATATCATCTCTGAACCAAAAACACACACACACACACACACACACACACACACACTCTCTCACACACTCACTCTCTCACTCACTCTCTCCCACCCGCACGCGCCCGCACGCGCCCGCCCGCGCCCACCCACCCGCCCGCACGCTCCCGCCCGCACCCGCACGCATGCACCTCCAGTCATCCAGACACTTATAAATTCGAGTCCCACAAGGTCTTTTACAGTTACTAAAATTAGATAGGCAGCTAGACTGATATAGTGACATCTCTGATTGGTAGATCAAGCTTCAGGATTGTGGGTAGTGTAGTACTTCAACAGCAATTCAACAAATAAAGACAATCTAAACAATTACGTCAAACCATCGTTTAACAACCTTGAAAGTCTCGAAAGTTACATTACTACTAAAAATCGATTTGGGTACATAGAATGCAATTATTACATCTGGAGTCCTATAGTGAGTGCAACACGGTCTCGCCACACATCTGGTCCAACAGGGTACAAAGTTAACAAACTCAAAAAACAGACATGATGCTTCAAATTACACAAATTCCTGCAGTAGAACCAGACATTTTTCTCTCTTTTTCTCTCTCAGGACGTAGATCTTTCGGTTGGATCCACCCAGAGTTTGACTGTATGAAATGAGCACTTAGACAAAAGCCACACAGCTGGAAACAGCAGAAATGTCCTCGGAATTTCACAACACACGCACGCTTCTGTATTTCCAGAAATACAACGTTTGTTGGAGAAGCGTGTGGATTAAAATGGGAGAGAAATTGATCTGTTTGCTTATAAAGGCATGAAACACAAACAAAAAAGTGATAGTGCTCAAATGGTATTCTTTGATATAGCATAAAGCACCATGCAAACACAATGCAATCATTAAGTACCATGATATAAAAGCTGTTCGCTTGCAACGTACCATATAAAATGCCCTTAACCATTGAGCGTCAATTTAAAAATGTTACTCAGGTCCTGAGGGTACAAAAAATGTCCATGTCAGAAAACTGCCATAATATAATATATTATTTTCCACTTTCAAGAAGTTCATTTTTTTAACCAACATTATTCCTGATCATAACTACCAAATGTTCATTCATTTTCATGACGTTAACCCTTTAAATGCCAGTTTGTTTACATAATGCCAGTGTTATTGTTTACACACACACACACACACACACACACTTAATTTTAGCTGCATCATTTATTCAATTGGCCTGCAGTGATCTATAATACAGCAAACAGAAAATAGGAAAAAAGCTTGTATTTGCTCCATAGGCTTGAGGAAAATGGTGCCATATGGCGTAAAATATTAAAATATTTAATATTGAAGCCAGGGCTCCAGATTGAAAGCATAATATCATAGAATTCATGATTTTATGCTTAAAAAGCCACTGGGAGCAAATATTGACGTTTTAATGGGTTTCAATGGGGACATACACACCTTGGCAGAATGTATGCCGTTGGCATTATCACTGCCAAAATTATTGAAAAAAACAAAATGAAAAAGACAAAAATGACCCGAAGGTTGCACAAGAGTTAAGCATCTGGACATTAAGTTCCTCACCGAGTAAAAATGTAATAATTTCACATGCGGAGGTAGTAATTTTACCCTCGGGGAAGCCAAAGTATTATATTGCGCCTGTGGGACGCGAGAGGCGCAGCTGTGGCTTTAACAGCACTCGCGTTGAGCTTTGACTGACAGCTTCCCACATTGAGTTTTACCTGTAATGATGGCCATAAACTATGAAAAATGTATCGAAAGTGGGGCACTGCCATCACAAAATCTCATTTACATGTGGAGAATGATAGCAGTACATTCAAATGGTACTTCATTTACACAGTACAGAACTCAAAATGATAATTTGATTCTCTCGATTCAGACAAATTTATTGAATAGGGCTGCGTATCCCAAAAGCATTGCAAGCATAAGTTGATCGTCGAGACCACTGGCTCACGATGCTTTTGGGAAATGCAGCCTGGACGTCATATTTTAAAGTGCTGTTGCATTGCTGTTGGGATGTTTTTAGGTCCGCCATTGTTTTTCATATATAAAGTGAAGAGCTGTCATGGAGCTGACACCTCTTGTCGTGAAGTGTTCGCACCATCGTCCGTGGACTGCCTTATTTTTGATTTGTCAATCCAGCAATTTTGTAATTGAGATTTTTTTTAAATAGAGTAATCGAATTACATTGAGCCACAATTACCACCGTACAATAATATCATTTTATTGTAAGGGAATGGGCAGAAATTCCAGTATCTCCAAATCCAAAAAGTAACTAATAGAACTGAAGTTCGACTTTGATGGACTTGAGTTGAGTTACTTACAAAACTAATCCTGATCAATCCAAACCAATCATGTCATTGTATAGAAATATATGAGAATCAGTTTGTCCATTTGAGTCCAAGCTCCAACTTTACTCGATCGTTCAGGTAGAACTAGACTTTTGACCACTAAAGATAGCTTCACTAATAATCTTCCAGATTTATCTCATATATTTAGCAAGCCACAAAGTCTAGAAGAACTTGAAGCGATTTCAGAAAATATAAATACAGTTTTCTCTAGCAGTCTTGATAGTCGGTGCAGCCGGTGCCAGCCAAACATCACTTCAGTCTATTACGATGGACTTTAGGGGATGAACTGATGCCAACTCCAACCATAAGACATGGGATACTTCATAAGCCACTGCCTGAACCTTGGACTTAGGATGGACCTCACCGAAATGAACTGCTGGTTGAAGTGCAATGCACCTCACTGATCTCTGCCAGCATCACCTCAGCCTAATGATGAACTACACTCTTAAAATGGAATATATAGACTATTAATTAATTGCCCGAAAAAACCTTCATCAGCCAACTAACAAAGGACAATTGCATCTATGTGCACTTCTGCAGTTAATCCAGGACTTTAAATACACAGGCCCTTAACACTTACTTAGTTTAATCACTTTAGACCATGACTTGCACTGCACATAAATATCTAATATTGCAACCCGGTATCACGCCGAGGCGTGAAATAGACACGCCGGTCCACTCGCGGATGCGTGTCGGTGTCACGCTTTGCCTCCTCCAGGCGTGTACATGACACGCGCGCGTCTACGTAGAATACCGGCAGGGGGCGATCGTTTCCTCAACGCCAACAACTCTCCGCGCACCAAAGAGGAAGCGATACCGTTGTCGTCGCGTTGCACGTTCGTGCGGGCGGGATGCCGGCCAATTTCGCCGGTTACTTTCACTTGTGACCATATGTGACAAATAAAGGTTCATTATAGTGCTGCTTTCATGAAGAAATCCTAACGTTGCTGTAGCCTAACGTTGTTATATGTGTGTGTGTGTGTGTGTGTGTGTGTGTGGGCTGTCGAGTATCTTGTGCTGATGTAAATAAATAAATTATATATATATATATATATATATATATTTATTTAAAAAGTGTATTTATGTACAAAAATATATATCCTGCTAACCGGAACTGGAGAACGCGATATATCGCTTCCTCTTTGGTGCGCGGACAGTTGTTGGCGTCGAGGAAACGATCGCCCCCTGCCGGTATTCTACGTAGACGCGCGCGTGTCATGTACACGCCTAGAGGAGGCAAAGCGTGAAATAGACACGCATCCGCGAGTGGACCGGCGTGTCTATTTCACGCCTCGGCGTGATACCGGGTTGAATATTGTCATTATATTCATGCAGTTTAGTCAGAGTGAATCTGGTTTCTCCCAATGTTATTTTTCTCACCGACTGCAATTTTCTTGGCCGATTCCGATTTCCGATTTTTTTCCAAGTGTGACCTGCCGATACCGATTTTTTCGATTCTCTTTCTAAGAACTATTTTTGACCGCATATACAAACAAAATCTACCTTTCTTCAATGCAAAATTTAATTTTCATAATAAAATAAATGATTAAACGTTACAATTTCCCCCAAACAAAGTTCCAGGATCTTCTCTGACTTCTGATATATAAAGTGTCTGTGACTGGAAAGAGGTAGAAATAACAATTAACTGGAAATGAGTTGCTTTATACAACACAACAGATGTCATTTTCCACTATTTTTATAAATGGACCTTTTTCCATTTTTTTACTCGTCTAACAAAACAATTCCAAAGATTACAAGCCAATGAACAAAACTGAAGTGTCCAATACGCTCAACATTGACATTAAGCGACGTTAGATACCAAATATCAGAGGTAAAACGGATTGCTGCTTCGGGATCGGCTTGTCGTCACTCACCCCCGTTTTTCCCGGGAGTCTCCCGTATTTCACACCCATCTCCCGCCTCCCTCCCGTTTTGTTATTTCTCCCGGGAAACTCCCGTAATTTGCATGGCCCAAACCACGTTATATGAATAATCGCATCAATATATTATTTCAAGGTTGTCCAGTTGCCAGATCTTGTATGAAACGCATCCAAACGCACACAATCGACACATCACACACATTTCTAATAATTTGTGACCTCAACCTGGCAACCAAAACCCATTTGTGACCTCAACCTGGCAACCAAAACCCATTTTGCTCAACACATTAAATCACAACGGCACAATTTATATGTATTTATCCCGCCTCTGCCATCCCACGGTTTACTTTAGCCTTACAAATATTACAAATTGCGAACTTTATGTATTTTTCACACACAGTGAAGATCTTCCACGCCAATGTCATGTTTCCATGCGGCTGTGACGTTACTGCCTGCGCTGCTGGCAACAAAACGGACCAACTCGGAATCGGAAAGACGTGAGACTGACCGGTTACCGGTCCGGACCGAGCATGCGGAACACCGGCTGATTCCGGTCCCTGGCCGGTCGATCGGTGCATCTCTATGTATATTTTTATACATAATTTACAACCATATATAATCAAACTACACAATGATGAGTGACTAAGACTTTCCAGATATAACCGTTTTCCTTTTCTGTTAATGCATGATTTTCTGTAACGCTGATTTGAAACGATGTGTGTTGTTTAAAGCGCTATACAAACATAAATGACTTGTCTATTAAATCCAAAAGTACACATACGGCAGTGCCAAAACTGATTTCTAAATTCCACATTTGAAGGGGCTATTAAATAGGCTTTATCTCGAGTTAAACAAAACACTCAAAAAATCATAGTTACACTACAAGTTTCCATGTAATATAAAGCCAAAATATACTGTCTACCCCGCCTTTATATTACACAATACTCCCATTATGACACACAATGAAAACAAAGTCCAAATGCTTTCAAAGACACTCTACAACCCTGACGAATCAAACCCTTCAAAGACAAGTAATTAGACAACAACCATTTCAGAAGGTCTGTTCTCACCTGCATAATCTGGATCCCCGTCATCATAGTCGTCGGTCTCCTCTAGAAGAGGTTGGGTTCTCCGACTGGTATTCCCCATGTAGAACCCACAAAAGCTTTTGGACTTCAGAACTAGTTTAAAACCCCAAATAGACTTTCCACAATGTCACTCCAATTTCAAACATGGAGCTTTGGAAGGACCAGCACGTTTTCTTCAAAGCACAACCAAAAAAACAGCCCCAAAACATTAGTCTGTCCATCTACATCCAGCTCATTGACAGAAGATCAAAATAAGCATCACTCAGATTTCACCGTTAGTCAGCATCAGTCAGATCCCATGACCTGGTCTGACTCACACATCAAACCCAGTGGTGGGATCTAAAAATAAAGTCAAAGAGAACTAGAGATCTTCCAGTATCCATCGTCTCAGCGTTCCATGCGTGCCGGAAGACGCTGGAATGCCGACATATCCACATTCCAAAAGGAACTAACACAGCAATCAGGAAATCACGTTCTCACTCTGGAGAGCTAAACAACTATCTGACATGCGAGCAGTGATCGATAAAGCCTTCGGCATGGAAAATGCAGCACACGGACACGGAATTACACTGAACAGGAAAAAGTCAAAGGACATGGAAAATGGTCAATAAGTTTGAAACCTCCATAAAACTCAAATCAAGAGTGCACAGGCGATTTTCCAAGTCTGCAGCTCTCCCGGCTTTGACAGCCATTCAGACTTCACGTCCACTAATGTTTTGCACTTCAACACACACGCCAGCTTCTCCTTTCAAACATACACACACACACACACACACTTCGCAAGTACCGTCTAATGTCCCAAGCTCAAGATAGAACGAGCATGTTTCTCATTCTAGTAATTGACTGTGCTCATTTCTTTAAAACCCCAAATGACAGTTTAGGGATGAAGGAAAAACAAAAACAAGAGGCTAGAGAGCTACCTAAAATAATTCTTCACTTATTCTGGCCAATCAAAGGGCTAAGCTTTCCCAACGGCCAATCACAGCACTCCACACTCCAGTTAAACCAATCAGGAATTAGGAGCAAAAGACAATGCAAGGATATTGAGGACCTGTCTAAATATGACATTCATTTAAATGTTACTCTTTTAGGCCGGCATGAGTGTAGTTGCATTAAAATTGTGCTTTAAATTTGCGGAAAAAAAACTTGTCTATATCACGGCTAAAATCCATTGCAAGTATATGACAATTAATGGCCATATTTTTGTAAATGGTGATACAAGTCAGAAAATACATTTTTTTATTTGAGCCTTTTGATGATAATCAATATCTCAATATTTATGTGTTCTTATTTCAAAGCATTTTGAGGGATGTCACAAATAACACTCAAAACATTTATTTTGCTTCTTGTTGAATTTAGGTCTTTAAAATGAGCCTTTTTTTGTTGTCAAAACTGAATTTTATTGAGTGCAATCAATTTAAAATCGTACAAATGAAGTTCAGTTAATCCATTTGCGTTGGGACAACTTAAATTATTTTTGGTGGCCATGACCAGATATAGGCTACTACATGTGATGTCAGGTTCCCAGCATGCACCACTGCATTAGTAAAAACTGCGAATTAATTTGAGTCTTAATATTTTATTTTTATTGCAGTATTTGCACTAGTGGTGTGGTTTTTGTTGTCCCTTTGGGTTTTGTGTCATGCGAGTGCATCTATTTCCGAAAATATGATTTTTGAGTGTCACCGTCATCATTGTTAGTGTGTTGAATGTTCAGGACTCCTCATTTTTATTTAGACCACATATTTAAAAATCCACAAATTGTACATCATTACACTGATACGATCTTTAGACTAGTTAACTGACCAAATAAACATCACAGCAGTATTTTTATTTTTTATTTATTTCCTCCCAAATTTGGCATGCCCAATTCCCAATGCGCTGCAAGTCCTCGTGGTGGCGTAGTGACTCGCCTCAATCCGGTGGTGGAGGACGAATCTCAGTTTCCTCCACGTGTGAGACTGTCAATCCGCGCATCTTAGTGGCTTGGGGTCGCGAGTTTGAATCCAGGGCGTGCTGAGTGTCTCCAGCTTGGTCTCCTAAGCAACCAAATTGGTCTGGTTGCTAGGGAGGGTAGAGTCACATGGGGTAACCTCCTCGTGGTCACTATAATGTGGTTCTCGTTCTCGGTGGGACACGTGGTGAGTTGTACGTGGATGCCGCGGAAAATAGCGTGAAGCCTACACGCATGCTATGTCTCCGTGGTAACGCGCTCAACAAGCCATGTTATAAGATGCGCGGATTGGTGGTCTCAAACACGGGGGCAACTGAGATTCGTCCTCCGCCACCCGGAGTCACTACTCCACCATGAGAAGCGAACAGAGAGGTGAGAGACGAAGTCTTCGCCTAATTATGCACGGCAACAAAATACGTTTTTGATTTGTTTTGGCTTGTTTTACAATATAAATATCTAAAACTCCTTTAAAACAACGTACATTTATTTTAGCATCTGCAGAAGAAAAAAATTAGCTAAGAATGTTGAATATAATATTACAGATATTTTTAAATATCAAAAAATCCTTTAAAAAAAAGGTGCATTCACCTGATTAGCAGCATATAAGATATTTAGACTTGCTTTTAGAGAATAGATCTTGAATAGAAGTATATTTTGTCTTTACTGCACTTGCAGAAGAATACGAGCAAAAATACACTTATATTTAAGATACATTCTCTTATAACAGTGTAAATTTGCTGTCCCCTCAAAATAACTCAACACACAGCCATTAATGTCTAAACCGCTGGCAACAAAAGTGAGTACACCCCTAAGTGAAAATGTCCAAATTGGGAGATCACACGTTCATATATATTCTGCTGAAGAAAGAAAGTCATACACATCTGAGATATCATGAGGGTGAATAAATCAGGGCTCGATGTTAATCACATGATTATCTCCGGACAGGTAAATCTGGTCATTCACATGTCCGAGTAAATAAGTCACATGTCAAAGTTTGTGTTGTATATTTTTTCTAAAATGATGACCTATGCCCAACCTAATAGCGTACCTATGCAATCAACTCAATTCCCTGCGACAGAAATGCAAACTGCACTGGGACGGGGAGGAGGCTATTGTCATATGATAATTATTTTGGTAAGTATGGAGGTCAAGTAAAGGAAAGCCTCCATCGCCATCATTTACAGCAGGGGTGCTCATACTTCTATGGGATGAGATCTACTTTTTCATCATTATTGTTGTAAGATCTGCCATGTACAATAAAGGCTATACGTGATCACAATACCAAACTTTCAGTAGCCGTTGAAGGTTTTTAACAGCGGTATCAAGTATTCAAGGACACATTCAGAATGAAATGCAACATAAAACTGCAGCTGTTCTCCACTGTATGATTATAATACATTAAAACTTTTCAAAGCTACTAAAGTTATGCAGTCAAGAGCAGGGAGTGTTTTCTAGTTCTGGTTGTTTGGTTATTATGATGACACACTAGACGGAAGCAGGTCAAGTGGCACATTTTTGTTTACGTTCACTTTAGACATCACTCTCTGTGTTTACATGAATACCTCACCAATATGGGCATTTTGGTGGAAATTTGAAATGCATTGGACCATTCAGGTGCGCATTAGTGCGAGCATTTTCAGCACACACACACACACACACACACATATATGCCGCCTGTCAATCAAACTGGGTGCAGTTTACGTGCTCTGGATTACTTTCAACAGCAGAATAAGAACATTAACTTACTAATAAGTGAACAGGCCTAGACTATCACAAATATAGCCAGTTATTTTTTCATTATTGACATTTTAATCAGTCTGATTGTCCGGTCGGGCCTTATCGAGCCTTGGTAAATGATGAGAGAATTTTATTTTTTAGATTGAACTAACCCTTTAAATATAAAACCTCCATGTCAGTTTCGTAACGTCGTTGTTTTTCCAACGTATGTGATTAAAGAGAGAGCTTTTTCAAAAGTCTTATGTTCATGTGAGATGTGTCTGAATTGTTCAGTAGTAGATGTTATCTTTCAGTTTACTGTTGAACTCTGTAAGGGACTCAATCTTGTGTTTGTCATCAGGGATTTACATTATGATAAATCTCCTGAAATACACACACACCTCTTAGAATATATTACACATAGGCTACATGCACAACTGCAAATACAAATTGTTGTCAGGGATTGGATTAATGATACAGCTACTCATAAATACAAATATACACCCCCCCACAGAATACATTGCACATATAAATATAAATAGTTTTGTTGTCAGGGAGTCGCATAACGAGACAACTATTGAAATACCAACACACACCCACAGAATACATGAAACATTATTACAGTGAAGTTATTTTGGGACTGTCACAAGTGCTGAACCGCATAAAAACACACACAGATCCAGTTCCTCTGAACTTCTGCCATATAATGGGACACATTCCAAGACTGCTCAATTTTCTTCCGAAAAGTGTCATTTTAAGTATCTGTGATTACTGGTAGTCAAAATGAAGAGAAAGTCTACCTGAATATGCAAATTGTGCAATTATTTACTTACCCTCATGTTGTTCCAAACCGGCATGACTTTCTGTTTTGTGCGGAACACAAAAGGAGAAATTGTGAAGAATGTTCACACAGCTCTTTTGCGCACAATAACTTCAGAAGACTTGGAATACAGCACGTGATTTGCGCACACAACTTGTGATAATCGTTGTCCCTTTTTTCAATGTATTCTTTCATAGCATGGAAAAGAGCATTGTGAACGTTCATCAAAGCTTCTTTTGGGTTCTACGGAAGGAAGTCATACAGGTTTGGAACAAGATGAGGATGAGTAAAGGGTGACAGGATTTTCATTTTGGGGTGAACTATCCCTTTAAGATCATTCATATTGGGAATTATTCACACACACAAACACAAGGGATTTCTCACACACTCATTTTCCTCTCAAAGTTCATTTTCTCACTGTCGTGAGGAAGTTGAGGGAGGTCAAATCAGCTTCCTGGTTTTGTTCAACACCACAGAGAAGAAACAGTCAGAGAGAGAGAGAGAGAGACAGACAGAGATTGAGATAGATAGGCAGACAGACAGAGAGAGGCAGACAGACAGAGATAGAGAGATAGACACAGACAGACAGAGAGAGAGAGAGAGAGAGAGAGACAGAGAGAGAGAGAGAGCGAGAGAGAGACAGAGAGAGAGAGAGAGAGAGAGCGAGAGAGAGACAGAGAGAGAGAGAGAGAGACGGACAGAGAGAGAGAGAGAGAGAGACAGAGAGAGAGAAAGATAGACAGACAGAGAGAGACAGACAGAGAGAGACAGACAGACCGACAGACAGACATACAGAGATAGACAGACCGACAGACAGACAGACAGAGAGAGAGACAGAGAAAGGCAGACAGACAGAGAGAGGGAGGCAGACAGACAGACAGAGAGACAGTGAGAGAGAGAGACAGACAGACAGAGACAGACATACAGAGATAGACAGACCGACAGAGAGAGACAGATATACAGAGATAGATAGACAGACAGACAGAGAGAGACAGACAGAGAGAGATACAGAGAGAGACAGACAGACAGACAGACAGACAGAGACAGACAGACAGACGGAGGGAGGTAGTTAGAGGTGACACATTTTATGTTTTTGTATTAATGACAATGGCATTATGACATCAGGATAGTGTTTCCACAGCGACAAAGAAACATGTTGATGCCATGAATTATGTCAGTACACACACACACACACACAGTCCTGTCTGCACAGTGCACAGTCTGTCCTGTTCTTGTGTTACGGTTGGCATTAGACTCAGACTGGATGATCTGTGCCATGTCCTACAGCCAAAACCATTAATCGATTCACCCAACCAACATAATAAAGCACAAGAGACAAACAGGTGACCCTGTAAACAAACACACACACACACAACTCCAAACCAAACAGAGTTGGTGTGGTCTCACGCACACACATTCTGTGTACAGGACAGGTTGGTACAAGACAGGACACAACGTGGACCTGAAATAAATATGTGAGGAATGTGGCTTCTGAAATGTGCAGGGAAAGGTTTTACATACAAAATATCCAAATTAGATCCATTTGCAAAAAGTACATGTGCTAGAATGAGTTAAAAGGTTCGAACATGTTCAGTGGCGCTACGACAAATGCACCTTTCCGGCATGCCACAGAGGAATTTTACTCACAGGTAAGTAAAGCCTGGGGATAAGAATTCTTTCATTTTCCGCACTGAGGAATTCCAACACGCAAAAATCAGATTGGCTGTTTGGATAGGTGACAAATCAACCTCTAATCGCTAACGATCCAGGTATCGGATTGGAGCATTCCTACATTTGATATTAAATCTCAGGGGTGCTCATTACACTGATAGTCAACCACTGGATGATCTTGATAAAAATATCATTTTTATTGTTTTATTTTTTTTATCATATTGGCCTAAACCGATACGGTCTGAACACCGACATCGTGCACATCCGTGCATCCTTACTAACAGTAATCAACCTAAAGATATTTTATAAGCGTGATGTCTAATAAACAACAAAGCTCCCTGCGGCCTCACCCTAAACCTTGAACCGATCCGGCCGGACAGGACAGCTGTTTAGGGTGAGGTGAGCAGCGGGATTGAGTTTCCTTCCAATCGCTGAAAGAAACCTCCTGTTGCTTTCTGTTACTAGACTCAACACAACTAGTGAGACAGAGCTAAAGAGAGACAAACACACTCTTATGTGCTCGCATTCTCTCTTGCATGCATGCACACACACACACACGCACACACACACACGCATGCATGCATGCACGCACACACACACACACATGCATGCATGCACGCACACACACACACACATGCATGCATGCACGCACACACACACACATACATGCATGCATGCACGCACACACACACATGCATGCATGCACGCACACACACACACACACACACACTTCATACTTAAGTCTCCAGTTTGAGATGTCATATTCCTAATCTGGACACACCACATGCATAAGAGCACACATTTGAACATGTTTATACTCAATATAAAAATGATTTTGTGATTGTTCCATATGCAGATTTATGAAATCATATTAATAGAATATTTGTACTTTAAACATGAATAAGTCGCCACACCACCACTGTTGACTTTGAACTGCAAAAATCTAAAAGGTGTTATAAAATGTTAAAAAAAAAAAATCTAAATTTAGGAGAGATGGAGACCAGATACATTACAACTTGCAACATCTAAAATACACACTTCATTTGCACCTAAAATGTTGTGTTTAAGTAAAGTAAATGTCATTATAATTTGACAATTAAACCCATTTTCAAACATACATTCACCAATACTAGCAAGTGTCATTTTAAAAGCCTTTAAACCCACATATAAACGTTTTATAAATAAAATATGCCCACTAAAAGTAGCTGGCACAGGTTGTACACACCACTTTACCAAGTATTGACAATCTGTGCAACCCAAACAACTAGACTGATACACAATATTGGATGCACCACTAAATTACCCCATGCATAACACAGGGATAAAAGCAGTGCATTGCATTAAAAACACAATTTCACATATTTTTCAGTGCTTGGGCAAATCTGACTGTCTGTGCGCGAGACTGACAACAGCAGCAGGATGATGTGTGTCTACTGTTGCTCTTGTATTTACACGCATGCATGCATGCACTGGTCATGCACTGATAAATACTTTAATTGCACACACCGACAGAACTATCTCAATACGGTTTGCTTGCATCTCTCAGCAGAAAAATCACCGGGATGGTCCCGTTTAAATATCCAAAACAGCAGCACGAGCTCTGACGGGCGCTAGCGCGTGCTAACGGGCACTGATTTATTTCACTACATCTCATTCCATCTCCCTTTCTAGACCAAACGTAACATTATAAACCCTTGCAACCAATGCATTCTCGAAAACTACAAAAGATAGGACAGTTTAAAAGTTCCATGTAACAGGGCCTACATATGCACGCGCAGTGCGCGAGACGGGCCGGTTCACGCTTACCGTGCTTGCTTTCTATTTTCCCCGACATGATCGCTGCGCTGGCCGGAGCAGATCCTCGGTTTGGACAGTCACAGGAGGAGAAGGGGGAGTGTTAAAACACAGTAATCCCGGATTTCGTTCTTCAGCCACACATTTTGGTGTCTGTGTCGGTGTGGTTTTAATAGATCCAAGTAAATAAAAAAGAAGGCAACAATCCGTTCACATACACACGCTGGCGACACACAGACAGTAAAAGCCACTGCTTGTGTGTGTGTGTGTGTGTATCTGCCACAACGGCGCAATCCCGTCCAGAGGATCCAGTGGATGTGAACACAGCGCCCCCCTCTGTCCGGAATCACACACTGCAGCGAGGAACGAAATCACTTTATTTCCGATCAGATGAGAAGGACAATCTGATCGGCCTCACCTTTATGTCGTTCCAAACACATCTTTCTTTCTTTCTTTCTGTCTTTCTTTTTTATTCCTTTCTTTCTTTCCTTCCGTCCTTCCTTCTTTCTTTCTTTCTTTCTTTCTTTCTTTCTTTCTTTCTTCCTTCCTTCCTTCTTTCCTTCCTTCCTTCTTTCTTTTTTATTCCTTTCTTTCTTTCTTTCTTCTTTCTTTCTTTTTTCTTTCTTTCTTTCCTCCTTTCTTTTTTATTCCTTTCTCTCTTTCTTTCCTTCCTTCTTTCTTTCTTTCTTTCTTTCTTTCTTCTTTCTTTCTTTCCTCCTTTCTTTTTTATTCCTTTCTTTCTTCTTTCTTTCTTTCTTTCTTCTTTCTTTCTTTCCTCCTTTCTTTTTTATTCCTTTCTTTCTTTCTTCTTTCTTTCTTTCCTCCTTTCTTTTTTATTCCTTTCTCTCTTTCTTTCCTTCTTTCTCTCTTTCTTTCTTTCTTCTTTCTTTCCTTCCTTCTTTCTTTTTTATTCCTTTTTTCTTCCTTCCTTCTTTCTTTCTTTCTTTTTCTTTCTTTCTTTCCTCCTTTCTTTTTTATTCCTTTCTTTCTCTCTTTCTTTCTTTCTTCTTTCTTTCTTTCCTCCTTTCTTTTTTATTCCTTTCTTTCTTCTTTCTTTCTTTCTTTCTTCTTTCTTTCTTTCCTCCTTTCTTTTTTATTCCTTTCTTTCTTTCTTCTTTCTTTCTTTCTTCTTTCTTTCTTTCCTCCTTTCTTTTTTATTCCTTTCTCTCTTTCTTTCCTTCCTTCTTTCTTTCTTTCTTTCTTCTTTCTTTCCTTCCTTCTTTCTTTTTTATTCCTTTTTTCTTCCTTCCTTCTTTCTTTCTTTCTTTTTCTTTCTTTCTTTCCTCCTTTCTTTTTTATTCCTTTCTTTCTCTCTTTCTTTCTTTCTTCTTTCTTTCTTTCCTCCTTTCTTTTTTATTCCTTTCTTTCTTTCTTCTTTCTTTCTTTCTTCTTTCTTTCTTTCCTCCTTTCTTTTTTATTCCTTTCTTTCTCTCTTTCTTTCTTTCTTCTTTCTTTCTTTCCTCCTTTCTTTTTTATTCCTTTCTTTCTTTCTTCTTTCTTTCTTTCTTCTTTCTTTCTTTCCTCCTTTCTTTTTTATTCCTTTCTCTCTTTCTTTCCTTCCTTCTTTCTTTCTTTCTTCCTTCTTTCTTTCTTTCTTCTTTCTTTCCTTCCTTCTTTCTTTTTTATTCCTTTTTTCTTCCTTCCTTCTTTCTTTCTTTCTTTTTCTTTCTTTCTTTCCTCCTTTCTTTTTTATTCCTTTCTTTCTCTCTTTCTTTCTTTCTTCTTTCTTTCTTTCCTCCTTTCTTTTTTATTCCTTTCTTTCTTTCTTCTTTCTTTCTTTCTTCTTTCTTTCCTTCCTTCTTTCTTTTTTCTTCCTTCCCTTTCTTTCTTTCTTTCTTCCTTCCCTTTCTTTCTTTCTTTCCTTCCTTCTTTCTTTTTTATTCCTTTTTTCTTCCTTCCTTCTTTCTTTCTTTCTTCCTTCCCTTTCTTTCTTTCTTTCTTCCTTCCCTTTCTTTCTTTCTTTCCTTCCTTCTTTCTTTTTTATTCCTTTTTTCTTCCTTCCTTCTTTCTTTCTTTCTTCCTTCCCTTTCTTTCTTTCTTTCTTTCCTTCCTTCTTTCTTTTTTCTTCCTTTTTTCTTCCTTCTTTCTTTCTTTCTTTCTTTCTTTCCTTCCTTCTTTCTTTTTATTCCTTTCTTTCTTTCTTTCCTTCCTTCTTTCTTTTTTCTTCCTTTTTTTCTTTCTTTCTTCTTTCTTTCCTTCCTTCTTTCTTTTTTATTCCTTTTTTCTTCCTTCCTTCCTTCTTTCTTTCTTTCTTCCTTCCCTTTCTTTCTTTCTTTCTTTCTTTCCTTCCTTCTTTCTTTTTTATTCCTTTCTTTCTTTCCTTCTTTCTTTTTTCTTCCTTTTTTTCTTTCTTTCTTTCTTTCCTTCCTTCTTTCTTTTTTTATTCCTTTCTTCTTTCTTCTTTCTTTCTTTCTTTCTTTCTTTCTTTCTTTCCTTCCTTCTTTCTTTTTTTATTCCTTTCTTCTTTCTTCTTTCTTCTTTCTTTCTTCCTTCCCTTTCTTTCTTTCTTTCTTCCTTCCCTTTCTTTCTTTCTTTCTTTCTTTCTTTCCTTCCTTCTTTCTTTTTTATTCATTTTTCTTCCTTCCTTCTTTCTTTCTTTCTTCCTTCCCTTTCTTTCTTTCTTTCTTTCCTTCCTTCTTTCTTTTTTTATTCCTTTCTTCTTTCTTCTTTCTTCTTTCTTTCTTCCTTCCTTCTTTCTTTCTTTCTTCCTTCCCTTTCTTTCTTTCTTTCTTTCCTTCCTTCTTTCTTTTTTATTCATTTTTCTTCCTTCCTTCTTTCTTTCTTTCTTCCTTCCCTTTCTTTCTTTCTTTCTTTCCTTCCTTCTTTCTTTTTATTCCTTTCTTTCTTTCTTCTTTCTTTCTTTCTTCTTTCTTTCTTTCTTCCTTCCCTTTCTTTCTTTCTTCCTTCCCTTTCTTTCTTTCTTTCTTCCTTCCCTTTCTTTCTTTCTTTCTTTCTTTCTTTCCTTCCTTCTTTCTTTTTTATTCATTTTTCTTCCTTCCTTCTTTCTTTCTTTCTTCCTTCCCTTTCTTTCTTTCTTTCTTCCTTCCCTTTCTTTCTTTCTTTCTTCCTTCCCTTTCTTTCTTTCTTTCTTTCCTTCCTTCTTTCTTTTTATTCCTTTCTTTCTTTCTTCTTTCTTTCTTTCTTCTTTCTTTCTTTCTTCCTTCCCTTTCTTTCTTTCTTCCTTCCCTTTCTTTCTTTCTTTCTTCCTTCCCTTTCTTTCTTTCTTTCTTTCTTTCCTTCCTTCTTTCTTTTTTATTCATTTTTCTTCCTTCCTTCTTTCTTTCTTCCTTCCTTCCCTTTCTTTCTTTCTTTCTTCCTTCCCTTTCTTTCTTTCTTTCTTTCTTTCCTTCCTTCTTTCTTTTTTATTCATTTTTCTTCCTTCCTTCTTTCTTTCTTTCTTCCTTCCCTTTCTTTCTTTCTTTCTTTCCTTCCTTCTTTCTTTTTTTATTCCTTTCTTCTTTCTTCTTTCTTCTTTCTTTCTTCCTTCCTTCTTTCTTTCTTTCTTCCTTCCCTTTCTTTCTTTCTTTCTTTCCTTCCTTCTTTCTTTTTTATTCATTTTTCTTCCTTCCTTCTTTCTTTCTTTCTTCCTTCCCTTTCTTTCTTTCTTTCTTTCCTTCCTTCTTTCTTTTTATTCCTTTCTTTCTTTCTTCTTTCTTCCTTCCTTCTTTCTTTCTTTCTTCCTTCCCTTTCTTTCTTTCTTTCTTTCCTTCCTTCTTTCTTTTTTATTCATTTTTCTTCCTTCCTTCTTTCTTTCTTTCTTCCTTCCCTTTCTTTCTTTCTTTCTTTCCTTCCTTCTTTCTTTTTTATTCCTTTCTTTCTTTCTTCTTTCTTTCTTTCTTCTTTCTTTCTTTCCTCCTTTCTTTTTTTATTCCTTTCTTTCTTTCTTTCTTTCCTTCCTTCTTTCTTTCTTTCTTCTTTCTTTCTTTCCTCCTTTCTTTTTTTATTCCTTTCTTTCTCTCTTTCTTTCTTTCTTTCCTTCCTTCTTTCTTTTTTATTCCTTTCTTTCTTTCTTCTTTCTTCTTTCTTTCTTCCTTCCTTCTTTCTTTCTTTCTTCCTTCCCTTTCTTTCTTTCTTTCTTTCCTTCCTTCTTTCTTTTTTATTCATTTTTCTTCCTTCCTTCTTTCTTTCTTTCTTCCTTCCCTTTCTTTCTTTCTTTCTTTCCTTCCTTCTTTCTTTTTTATTCCTTTCTTTCTTTCTTCTTTCTTTCTTTCTTCTTTCTTTCTTTCCTCCTTTCTTTTTTTATTCCTTTCTTTCTTTCTTTCTTTCCTTCCTTCTTTCTTTCTTTCTTCTTTCTTTCTTTCCTCCTTTCTTTTTTTATTCCTTTCTTTCTCTCTTTCTTTCTTTCTTTCCTTCCTTCTTTCTTTTTTATTCCTTTCTTTCTTTCTTCTTTCTTCTTTCTTTCTTCCTTCCTTCTTTCTTTCTTTCTTCCTTCCCTTTCTTTCTTTCTTTCTTTCCTTCCTTCTTTCTTTTTTATTCATTTTTCTTCCTTCCTTCTTTCTTTCTTTCTTCCTTCCCTTTCTTTCTTTCTTTCTTTCCTTCCTTCTTTCTTTTTTATTCCTTTCTTTCTTTCTTCTTTCTTTCTTTCTTCTTTCTTTCTTTCCTCCTTTCTTTTTTTATTCCTTTCTTTCTTTCTTTCTTTCCTTCCTTCTTTCTTTCTTTCTTCTTTCTTTCTTTCCTCCTTTCTTTTTTTATTCCTTTCTTTCTCTCTTTCTTTCTTTCTTTCCTTCCTTCTTTCTTTTTTATTCCTTTCTTTCTTTCTTCTTTCTTTCTTTCCTCCTTTCTTTTTTTATTCCTTTCTTTCTCTCTTTCTTTCTTTCTTTCCTTCCTTCTTTCTTTTTTATTCCTTTCTTTCTTTCTTCTTTCTTTCTTTCCTTCTTTCTTTTTTCTTCCTTTTTTTCTTTCTTTCTTCTTTCTTTCCTTCCTTCTTTCTTTTTTATTCCTTTTTTCTTCCTTCCTTCCTTCTTTCTTTCTTTCTTCCTTCCCTTTCTTTCTTTCTTTCTTTCTTTCCTTCCTTCTTTCTTTTTTATTCCTTTCTTTCTTTCCTTCCTTCTTTCTTTTTTCTTCCTTTTTTTCTTTCTTTCTTTCTTTCCTTCCTTCTTTCTTTTTTTATTCATTTCTTCTTTCTTCTTTCTTTCTTTCTTTCTTTCTTTCTTTCTTTCTTTCCTTCCTTCTTTCTTTTTTTATTCCTTTCTTCTTTCTTCTTTCTTCTTTCTTTCTTCCTTCCCTTTCTTTCTTTCTTTCTTCCTTCCCTTTCTTTCTTTCTTTCTTTCTTTCCTTCCTTCTTTCTTTTTTATTCATTTTTCTTCCTTCCTTCTTTCTTTCTTTCTTCCTTCCCTTTCTTTCTTTCTTTCTTTCCTTCCTTCTTTCTTTTTTATTCCTTTCTTTCTTTCTTCTTTCTTTCTTTCTTCTTTCTTTCTTTCCTCCTTTCTTTTTTTATTCCTTTCTTTCTTTCTTTCTTTCCTTCCTTCTTTCTTTCTTTCTTCTTTCTTTCTTTCCTCCTTTCTTTTTTTATTCCTTTCTTTCTCTCTTTCTTTCTTTCTTTCCTTCCTTCTTTCTTTTTTATTCCTTTCTTTCTTTCTTCTTTCTTTCTTTCTTCTTTCTTTCTTTCCTCCTTTCTTTTTTATTCCTTTCTTTCTTTCTTTCCTTCCTTCTTTCTTTCTTTCCTCCTTTCTTTTTTTATTCCTTTCTTCCTTCCTTCTTTCTCTCTTTCTTTCTTTCTTTCCTTCCTTCTTTCTTTTTTATTCCTTTCTTTCTTTCTTCTTTCTTTCTTTCTTCTTTCTTTCTTTCCTCCTTTCTTTTTTATTCCTTTCTTTCTTTCTTTCCTTCCTTCTTTCTTTCTTTCCTTCTTTCTTTTTTATTCCTTTTTTCTTCCTTCTTTCTTTCTTTCTTTCTTTCTTCCTTCCCTTTCTTTCTTTCTTTCCTTCCTTCTTTCTTTTTTATTCCTTTCTTTCTTTCTCTCTTTCTTTCTTTCTTTCATTCCTTCTTTCTTTTTTCTTCCTTTTTTCTTCCTTCTTTCTTTCTTTCTTTCTTTCTTTCTTTCTTCCTTCCCTTTCTTTCTTTCTTTCTTTCCTTCCTTCTTTCTTTTTTATTCCTTTCTTTCTGTCTTTCTTTCTTCCTTCTTTCTTTCTTCCTTCTTTCTTTCTTTCCTCCTTTCTTTTTTTATTCCTTTCTTTCTTTCTTTCCTTCCTTCTTTCTTTCTTTCTTCTTTCTTTCTTTCCTCCTTTCTTTTTTTATTCCTTTCTTTCTCTCTTTCTTTCTTTCTTTCCTTCCTTCTTTCTTTTTTATTCCTTTTTTCTTCCTTCTTTCTTTCCTTCCTTCTTTCTTTTTTCTTCCTTTTTTCTTCTTTCTTTCTTTCTTTCTTTCTTCCTTCTTTCTTTCTTCCTTCTTTCTTTCTTTCCTCCTTTCTTTTTTTATTCCTTTCTTTCTCTCTTTCTTTCCTTCCTTCTTTCTTTCTTTCCTCCTTTCTTTTTTTATTCCTTTCTTTCTCTCTTTCTTTCTTTCTTTCCTTCCTTCTTTCTTTTTTATTCCTTTCTTTCTTTCTTCTTTCTTTCTTTCTTCTTTCTTTCTTTCCTCCTTTCTTTTTTTATTCCTTTCTTTCTTTCCTTCCTTCTTTCTTTCTTTCTTTCTTCTTTCTTTCTTTCCTCCTTTCTTTTTTATTCCTTTCTTTCTCTCTTTCTTTCTTTCTTTCCTTCCTTCTTTCTTTTTTATTCCTTTTTTCTTCCTTCTTTCTTTCTGTCTTTCTTTCTTTCTTTCCTTTATTTATTCCTTCTTTTAGTCTTTCTTTCTTCCTTCTTTCTTTCTTTCCTCCTTTCTTTTTTTATTCCTTTCTTTCTCTCTTTCTTTCCTTCCTTCTTTCTTTTTTATTCCTTTCTTTCTTTCTTTCTTTCCTTCCTTCTTTCTTTTTTTATTCCTTTCTTCTTTCTTCCTTCTTTCTTTCTTTATTTATTTATTTATACCTTTTATGAGACAGAAGGAGATTTTTCATTATTTTAAGTCTGTAAATGTAAATCTTCAGCAACATACACATTTGTTTTAAGATGTTCGCATTTCAAATTCAGATCAAAATTCCATCAAATTGAACTGAGTAATCTATACACAAATAAATACATATTTTTTAGTTGTTTATTAATTTGATCAATTCATTAAATTTTGTTAAAAATTGCACAAATATAACATTTAAATGCGTACATCTTAAAAATAGGGCCGATGCAAATATCCGTCAAATAAATAAATTAAATCAAATTAATCTGATCAGTTGCCATGCTTTGAAATTAAAACATCAACAACAACGAACAAATGTCAATTCATCAATTCAGTGAAAGGTTTTAAATGCCGCCATCTAGTGGCCAAAGAATAAAATCACAATGTTAGTTCATTTATTCCCACTGTGAGAATTTATAGATATTACAACTCACTTTTAAATATGCTATAAATCATAGAGATGGTATCAGGTTATATCATACTATAGTTACCGAAAGTGTGTGTGTGTGTGTGTGTGTGTGTGTGTGTTTATTTTTTGTAATGAAACGTGTTTGTGGTGCTGCAGTAACAGTGTTCACCGCTAGAGGGGAGTAATTTCCCAGAAACACCTACACGTTATTTTGGAAGATTAACTACATTTCTTTATACACAAAATAAGAATAAGACACACTATATTGGCCAAAAAGTATGTGGACACCCCCTTCTAATGAATGAATTTGGTTACTCCATTAAATCCAGTAAATCAAAATTTTAATGTTTCTTTATGCACTGGCTTGGGCTTTGTGTCCTTCCAAATTTGTGGCAACAGTTTAGCCCTTTTCGGTTCCAGTATGACAGTGCCCTGTGAACAAAGTGAGGTCGATAAAGAATCGATTTACTGTGTCTGGCGTGGATGAAATTGACTGGCCTGCACAAAGCCCAGACCTGAACCCCACTGATCCTACCATTGAAGGGATTCAAGCTTGAAGTACCACCTGTTTTCAGCAGGGGGCAGTAAGTGAAACTCCAGCTGTATAAACTACAAACCACACTCTTGACACTACCGACAGTTTCAAAATACTTTTTAAGTTTCAAACTACTTTAACTTGACACAGCAGCCTAAAAACGCTGTTTCGCTGCGTTTGATGTGACGCAACCAAAGTGAGACGCTTCAAAAGCATCCGTCTGATGCATGTGTACATTGACACGTGCTTAGAAAAGCCGTTATAAGGGGTTCTGGGTATCTCAGCGAGTATTAACGCTGGCTACCACCCCTGGAGTTGCGAGTTCAAATCCAGGATGTTGAGTGATTCCAGCCGGGTCTCCTAAGCAACCAAATTGGCCCGGTTGCTAGGGAGGGTAGAGTCACATGGGGTAACCTCCTCGAGGTCGCTATAATGCAGTTCTCGCTCTCGTTGGGGTGCGTGGTGAGTTGTGCGTGGATGGCGAGGAGAATAGCGTGAAGTCTCCACACGAGCTACATCTACACGGTTACACGCTCAACAAGTCACGTGATAAGATGCGCGGATTGACTGTCTCAGACGCAGAGGAAAGTGAGATTCGTCCTCCGCCACCCGGATTGAGGCGACTCACTACGCCACCACGAGGACTTCGAGCGCATTGATTGCTGTGGATTGTAGGGCGATGATAGGCTTATGCTCAAAAACATGGAAAAAACCTCAATATACTGATGATGATCCGGGCATGCCCAAAAGGCATTTACATATAAGCACAGACCTCTGCCAGTGTGTGTGTGTGTGTGTGTGTGTGTGTGTGTGTGTGTGTGTGGTGAGGCTGGGAGTTTACAGTTCATGTCAATATCACAGCTGGAGCGTTTGGTCAGGTCTGTTTGTCTCACTGAGAGAGATCAGAGCAGCGCAGCAGGGACGCTTTGATTCGATTTGATCCGGTGGAGCTGTGCTGGGGTGTTCTGAGTAGTTTTGGGGTGTTGCCAAATGGTTTCTAGGTTGTTCTGCGAGGTTTCAAGTCTGACTCAGGACAAAAGAATCCACCAGCAATTCTCTGATGATATTCCAGTCTCTAGACGTGACTCGGGTCCCTCCATCAATATCACCGACGGGATGTTTTTGCCTGTTTTATTGTCTGGTTATGGCACAACAAACAGTGCAGCACAAACGGTGCAGGACGTGTTACGCGCCAAAGTTAGGGGTTTGTTCAAATCACTAAAACTAAGATGTGAGCAAGAGTCCCAGTGAAGCTTACCAAACATTTACGCATTTGGCAGACGCTTTTATCCAAAGTGACTTACAGTGCACTTATTACAGGGACAATCCCCCCGGAGCAACCTGGAGTTAAGTGCCTTACTCAAGGACACAATGGTGGTGGCTGTGGGGATCGAACCAGCAACCTCCCGATTACCCGTTATGTGCTTTAGCCCACTACGCCACCACCACTCCACAAACACCACTAATAAGGGGTGAGAGAGATATAAAGACACTGAAAAAGAAACTATTGTGAGAGAGAAGTGTTTGGTTATGACCTCCACTGTGATGTCACATTGACTGATGCACACGTATACAGTATGTCCACAGAGAGTGAGGTCAAAGGTCAAAGGTCACCCACTCAATATCTTGTGCAAGAATTGCATCCGAACGATCTGTCATGTGTGACGGATGCACGCACATATAAGTGCACGTGTGTACAAATACAAACACAAACACAGGCTCGAGTAAGGTCAAGAGGAGACGGATTTCCAGGAATTCTCGCACTCTACACGGAGAACTGCTCACACACTTATATATAAAATCACACACAAACACTGTGCTTTTGAAGCATTGATGGAACAGCTCATCCCAAAGTCAAAATTCTGTCATTACTCACTGTTCATTTTTTTCCAAGGAGAATGTTTGCATGTCTTTCCAGTCCCAAAAAGGACCAAATAACACCCCAAAAGTACCATAAAAGTAGTCCGTATGACAATTTTGGGTGAACTGTCCCTTTAAATGTTATTCTTTCATCTTTAGATCGGGAGGTTTGAGCA
>JAVLUX010000001.1:40736404-40738904 GCA_032164185.1 Moxostoma hubbsi
GATTTTATTCGAATTTTCCACACTGTCCCAACTTTTTCAGAATTGGAGTTATAAATAAGAACTATTTTGGTGCAAAAAAACCTTCACTGACATTATACTGTAAGTGAACTAAATTAAAGATATGAAACTGTCAAAAATGAAACTGCATGTTTATTACTCAACATCTGCACACAGTAGAGCTGTACCTCCCTCTGGATTGGTTCAATCTGAAAACTTTTCATCACATCCAAACAAAGTGATTTTACACAGATTTCCTTTAAACCACAGCGAGTGTTCAATCAAAAGGCAGATTAGCATTTTTCTATCTATCGTCCGTCCATCCATCCATCATCCGTCCGTCCGTCCGTCCGTCCATCCGTCCGTCCATCCATCCATCCATCCATCCATCCGTCCATCCGTCCGTCCGTCCGTCCATCCATCCATCATCCATCCATCCGTCCGTCCGTCCGTACGTCCATCCATCCATCCATGTGTCCGTCCATCTGTCCATCTGTCCATTCATCCATCCATGCGTCCATCCGTCCGTCCTTCTATCAATCCATCCATCCATCCATCCAGCCATCCATTCATTCATCCATCTGTCCATCTGTCCATCAGTCCATCCATGCAGCCGTCCGTCTGTCCGTACATCCGTCTGTCCTTCGATCCATCCATCCATCCAGCCATCCATCCATCCATCCATCTGTCCATCTGTCCATCCATCCATCCAGCCATCCATTCATTCATCCATCCATCCATCATCCGTCCGTCCATCCATCCATCATCTGTCCATCCATCCATCTGTCCATCCATCCATTCATCCATCTGTCCATCCATCCATCCAGCCATCCATCCATCCATCCATCCATCCATCCATCCATCTATCTATCCAGCCATCCATCCATCCATCCATCCATCCATCGTCTGTCCATCCATCTGTCCATCTGTCCATCCATCCATCTATCTATCCATCCATCCCTCCTTCCATCCATCAATCCATCCATCCATCGTCCATTCATCCATCATCCGTCTGTCTGTTTGTCTCTGTCTGTCTATCTATCTACCTACCATTCATCCATCTGTCCGTCCATCCATCCATCCATCTGTCCGTCCGTCCGTCCGTCCATCCATCCATCCATCCATCCATCCATCCATCCATCCGTCCATCCATCCATCTATCCAGCCATCCATTCATTCATCCATCATCCATCCGTCCATCCGTCCGTCCATCTGTCCATCCATCCATCCATCCATCCATCCATCCATCCACCCATCCATTCATCTATCCATCCATCCATCCACCCATCCATCCATCGTCCATCTGTCCGTCTGTCCTTCTATCCATCCATCCATCCATCCATCCATCCATCCATCCATCCAATCATCCAGCTATTCATCCATCCATTCATCCATCCATCCATCCATCCATCTATCCACCCATCCATTCATCCATCCATCCATCGTCCATCTGTCCGTCTGTCCATCTGTCCATCCATCTATCTATCCAGCATCATTCCATCGTCTGTCTGTCCATCCATCCATCCATTCATCTGTCCATCTGGCTGTCTGTCCATCCATCCATCCATCGTCAATTCATCCATCATCCATCGTCCATCCGTCCATCCATCCGTCCATCCATCCATCCATCGTCCATCCATCCATCCATCTGTCTGTCTGTCTGTCTATCTGTCTACCTATTATCCATCCATCTGTCCATCCATCCATCATCCAACCATTCATCGTCCATCCATCCATCCATCCATCCATCCATCCATCCATCCGTCCATCCGCCCATCCATCCATCCATCCATCCATCCATCCATCCATCCATCCATACATCCATACATCCATCTGTTTTTCTATCTATCTATCTATCTATCTATCTATCTATCTATCTATCTATCTATCTGGGCCTGGTTCTAGATCAGTGAGGATGTGGATCCAGTCAGTTCTAGATTTGTACGTGTCTGGACGAGCAGATGGCCGTGTGTCTGGTCTGTGAGTGTTGAACGCCACTCTACTGACACTTCCCTCCAAACGTTTCCAAAAAACGCTCACGCATCATTCCTGACAACAGCCAAAGCCGGCACCATCTGTCTCCACATGCACATACACGCATACGGCACTGAATAAATGTGATTTAAGAGAGCATGAATCAAAGATCCATGAATAACATTCTGTATTACCAATGAGATTATCATTATCACAGTCAAAATCCCACCGCCTGAAATCCAAACAGCGCCTTCTGTGCACACTTTAATATCTCTATAGTTTCTCCAAGACCACAATGGGTTTGAGTCCAGAGAAATAAGACCCCGGTAATCTCACGTGCGTCTCCTCAATGTCTCACACTGTGCTCAGATTTGCCAACATCCTAAAGTCTGCAATCAAAACTCAAAGATTTCAATATGAACTCAAACATTTCTCATCAAAATATTTGATGTTCACAATGTTTGAATGTTACATAGAAGGGAGGCTTAGAAAAACCAAATCATCTTGTACTAAAACCAACCAGCCACAA
>JAVLUX010000001.1:40746404-40748904 GCA_032164185.1 Moxostoma hubbsi
AAGCACACACTCACACTCACACACACACACACACAATCACACTCCCACACACACACACACACACTGTCACACATACACACACTCACACGCAATCACACTCACACACACTCACACACACACACACACACACACACACGCAATCGCACTCACACACACTCACACACTCACACGCAATCACACTCACACACACACTCACACGCAATCACACTCACACACACTCACACACACACACTCACACACTCACATGCAATCACACTCACACACACACACACTCACACACACACACACACACGCAATCGCACTCACACACTCACACACACACACACACACACACCCACATACACCCACACACACACACACACACACACACCCACACCCACACACACACACCCACATACACACCCACACACACATACACACCCACACACACGCACAAACACACACACACACACACAAACAGACAAGTCAAATTGTTTGATGAAACTATTTTGCTACTCAACATCTCTGTGTTTATATCTGTGAGTGATTGAAATAACAGTGTTACATCTGCCATATAGAATCTCAAACTCTCTCTCACTTTCTGCGTTTATCAGTTAAAGACAAAACAGACAGAACAGCCTGTCCTGAGACAATAACATAATATAACAGAATGTAAAACTACTATATACTATCCCTTAAAAGGATAGTTCATCCAAAAAAGGAAAATTCTGTCATTATTTACTCACCCTCATGTCATTCCAAACCCATATGACTTTCTTCTGTGGAACACACAAGGAGATGTTAGGCTTTATTGTAATGAATCACTTTTATTGTGTGGGGATAAATGCAATAAATGTGAATGTGACGGACACTAAAATCAAAGACCAATATTCCCTGGAATCACTGTTTCACACTCTATAATGCATGTGTGTGTGTGTGTGTGTGTGTGTGTGTGTGTGTGTGTATGAAAAATAACCTTCGATAATCTTCTAATTCAGTATGTGTTTGTTAACTAGCATTCTCTGGCAAACTGTCATACTGTATTTGTGTGTGTGTGTGTGTGTGTGTGTGTGTGTGTGTGTGTGTGCACAGGCTGCTTTTTATGAAAAGTATTTAAACCAAGGAGATGTTTGATCCTAGCCAATTTAGAGGCCTTTACGAAATGTGTGTGTGTGTGTGTGTGTGTGTGTGTTTGCCAATCAGACGTAAAATATTCCTCCTCCTGTGTTAATTATCAACCCTGAAATGCAAGCGGACACAAACCATGTGTGTGTGTATTCACTTGCTTCTATCCACGGGCAGGGACACCCTCTACACACACACACACACACACACACACACACACACGGGCACACATGGGCACACACACACCATAACCCTGAATCTATTTAATTAAGAGTAGCCTGGTCACAAAACTAATGAGCTCAATGTGTGTGTGTGTGTGTGTGTGTGTGTGTGTGTGTGTGTGTATGGATGTCAAAGTAAAGTGGAAACACACTCTGAAATCTAAACGCAGTGGCGAGTCAGATCATTAAACTCCAGAAAGAGTGACAGAAGAGAGATGAAATGATAGAGAGGATTAGGATGGGAGAAGGGTAGCAAGAAAGACTGTGTGTATGTGTGTGTGTGTGTGTGTGTGTGTGTGTGTGTGGGTGGGTGGGTGTGTGTGTGTGTGTGTGTGTGTGTGGGTGTGTGTGTGTGTGTGTGTGTGGGTGTGGGTGTGGGTGTGGGTGTGTGTGTGTGTGGGTGTGGGTGTGGGTGTGGGTGTGGGTGTGTGTGTGTGTGTGTGTATGTGTGTGTGTGTGTGTGTGTGTGTGTGTGAGTGTGTTTGCCAGAGAAAGAGACTATTTAAGGACAAGTTTTCTGGTGCAGTCGTTCAGGATGAGGCAACAATATGAAACTGTTCCCAAATTTGAAATGAGAGAGAGAGAGAGAGAGAGAGAGAGAGAGAGAGAGAGAGAGAGAGAGAGAGAGAGAGAGAGAGAGAGATATGGTGATAGGTCCTGTTTACTCTGAGGACCAAAAGAAATACATAAATTAGTGAACATCGACAGTACTCGCTATGCAAGCTCGATTTCATGTGTTGCTGTGCAGAATGCAATTCAAAGCATTAGCGCAAACTGTCTGTTTTCTCTTTCAGGTCGACTACTGTCATGTCAGAGCAACAGTTTGAAGAGGCTGGGTATCAATACAGATTTCCACATTGATTACGATTCACATGCTCTTTCTGGTGCCCTCCTAGAGTAAGATGGTGCCCCCCTAGGGAGGTGGTGCACTACGCATATAGGGAGCGGCGGTACTGCCCATGAGCATATCTCCGACTCGAATCGCGAGCTTGTGAATCTGTAAATCTGCAAATTTTGTGCATCACGATCAATGACACTGACTACATAATCACCATCTGAATCAAAGTGTCTTTCTCTCCCGTTGAACTGGGCTGGAGAGTGCATAACACTCTTGTTTGTTCTGGTTCATGTCACATATGTTCTTTCGGTTCCCAACGGAGTTAAACATGACACAC
>JAVLUX010000001.1:40753904-40756404 GCA_032164185.1 Moxostoma hubbsi
TCAAATGGCCGTCTGGCATAATAGCGTTGGGAGACCACAAGGAGGTGATATAACATTTACCAAAGCCAGTCGCACACTGGACGAGAAGAACTGCATTGTGGGTAGGAAGGCACATGTATCGAACACAGGATGAGTCGATGTGGTGCAGGTGGCAGTCCAAGAATCTTATGGTGTGTTGAAGTTCACACTTGTAGTTCGGTTCTCTTGGTTCACTTGGTCTGGACCAAAAATGAAAATGTTACATTTAATCCTGGTTTGTGTAGCGTTCACACTGGCATTTTTAACACCGAAGCTAACGATACAAAACCAAAGGCATCAGGATAAATTTACGACCTGATTGGACAGCTTATATGACGTATATTTTTTGACGGAACTTGCCGAACATCCAAAACACTGCTGGCGATATGCGCTCGTTGGGTGTATATATGTGTATATGGTGGTATTTTTACCAGCTGAGAACTAACGAAGAGTTAATATATTTGTAAAGTAGTCAAAACAGCGCCAAGATATGCTGCAAGGACGGCTGACGGGCGGTTCTGACACCTGTACCGAACTGTAATGGGAAACAGCTCCAATGATGAGGAGAACCAGGTATGCTTGAGGTCACTATTAGGCAAATTACTTCCTGTTTTTGGTCCGTTTAGACGTCTTTGGTCCATGTTGCGTTCATATATCAATCGAATGATCGCGCTCGCCTCCGTCAAGAGGGTCGGGGACCTGCAAGCGTTCTCTGTCAGCGACACCTGCCTGGAGTTCGGTCCGGCAGACACTCACGTGACCGCGACTGGGTTCCTGTGACTCCCTTCAGAGACCAGGTAGTGAACCTACAAGGGCTGCCCCGGGAGGAGGCTGCCCCGGGGTACGTGCTCTGCATATCTATTTTGCCCTCACGCAGAGCTTTAGACATTCTGAGCAGCTCTTTGTCTGCTTTGGTGGACAGCGGGAAGGGAACGCTGTCTCCAAACAGAGGCTGTCCCACTGGGTCGCTGATGCCATAGAATTGGCTTATCACACCCTGGCTGTGCCCGCCCCCTTGCGAGTGTGAGCACACTCGACGAGAAGTGTGGCATCCTCGTGGGCACTGGCCAAAGGCGCCTCCCTAGCAGACATATGCAGAGCAGCGGGTTGGGCAACACCCAATACCTTTACGAGATTTTACAATCTCAGGGTTGAGTCGGTTTCGTCGCGGTGACAACTGACCGAGTGGAACGCTTGCATTGAGGCGCCCCATTTATAAATTCAATCCTGGATCAATTGTTGATTTTATGTTGACTTTCAATACTGCCTGTATTGGCAGCTCACTAGGATTTTGAATAGAGCCAGAGAGAGATAGAGGCGAAAATCGAGTGATCTTACCTCTGTCTTGCTTCATCACACACACACACACACACACACACACACACACACCAGTCCAATAATCAGACCGCTGTACATAAGACCCTTCCAGCAAGGGCAACCGTTTTTATCTAGTGCCTGTGTCTAGTTATGCTGAAACTGATGCTTTGACACGAAACAGAAGTGCAAGATTATAGTGACAGCTAGTGAGATAGAAAAAGAGAGAGAGCGAGAGATGAATGGACGAGCTGTGCTGAAGGCCTTCAGGGCCGATTCTGTTCATCTGTCACATAAGGAAGGATAAAAAGCACAACTGTTCCTGAGAGAACGTGTCACTTGGCTCTGACTCTGTGTCTGCGGTGCCGACTGCAGCAGCTGCTCTGATGTTGCCTGAACACGGATCAGATCCTGCCAGGAGTCTTGCGGAAAACTCCAAATCTCACCTCGAGCCACCGCTTACGTGATCGGTTACCCAATGGGCCCTCGGCACACAAAAGGCCCCAAACTGTGTTCAGTCTTACACCTAGACAAGCGTTGGACATGTTTAACTTGACACGTTGGACTTTTGTGTGCTGCATTTCAGAGCAAATACCTGCATCTCTTTCACTAACCACCCACAATCCATGTTTAACCAGCAGCGATAATACCCTTCAGCTCAAACATGCCTCCTTTGTATGTAAATTAGGCTATTTATAGATTGTATTGTGACATAATTAAGCATATTTAAAGAGCTAGTTCACTCAAAAATGATTAGTTACTCACCCTCATGTACAGGGCTGGACTGGGAAGAGATATCGGCCTGGGATTTTACATAGCAACTGACCCAATAGTTGGGGGGGGGGTGGTATGGGGGTCAGTGTTTGCTGAGTTTGGAACAACATGAGGGTGAGTAAATGATGACAGAATTCCCTCACTGTGCCTTTAAGCACGTTTAATTAAACACATTTTCTCCTTCATCCTCATTTTCAGAATGCAACATCTTATTCTCATGACTGTAATGCAAATGCAAACAATGATAAAATGTTCGAATTGTAAAGATTTTATACATCATCGGGGTGGTGGTTGTTCTGAATTCAATGATAATGAAATGCTCGTTTACATTTTATAAAGTATTACAGTTTTTACTGTCAAACAGTAAATACTTCATACTGCAGGATGCCTCAAA
>JAVLUX010000001.1:40761404-40781404 GCA_032164185.1 Moxostoma hubbsi
TCTCCGGCGTGGGAGGCGGGTGCGCTAACGAGGAGGCTAAAGGCTACAGCCTCTAGCGTTAGTCGCTAGCGCACCTCTTGAGGTCAGGAGAGTGAGGTTTACACACTGCACAGCTATCTACCAGCTGGCCCTCGTTACACTAACACACGCTAGCATCGCCTAGTGAAGTGCTAAAACATGCTAAAAACATGCTAGCATAATGCTAACATATGCTAGCATCGCCTTGCAAAGAGCTAAACATGCTGATAACATTATAGCATCATGCTAGCACATGTTAGCATCGCCTAACAAAGTGCTAAAACATGCTAAATACGTGCTAGTATCATGCTAACACCTTCTAGCATCGCCTAACGAAGTGCTAAAACATTCTAAAAATGTGCTAGCATCATGCTAACACAAACATAACACCTACATGCTACCATCATGAAAAACACATGCAAGCAACTTTCTATGACCATTATTTTACTGCTTAGCAACAAGATAGAAAATGCTATTTGACGAGTTTTGCCACGGCAAGCACCACTCACATTTTCTTCAGAAAATGTACCTGTCTAGTTATTATTATTATTATTATTATTATGGCCATGGTTTACATAAGAGTTTACAATGTGCTTGTTAAATAAAATACAATTTGTTAACCATCACAGTCAGAAAGTCAGTAGGGATTTTGAATAAGACAATCTATAAGCAGGCTTATATACAGGCAATTTATTTATGGTTGGAGACCGGGGCTAGTTGTCACACTTGAGGTTTATATTTGCAAGTCAATTTCTGCATAATCACATACCTTAAAGTCTTGGCTATAAAGAAGCTATTAAATATTTTCACCAATATTGTTCCACAAAAAAGATCTTTGACCTTTTGGGGCAAGTTGGGGTAAGTTGTCACAATGAAACCGTGGTGTAGGAACAACCAGCAAAACAAAATCTTTAAATCTATGCTTGATTTAAAAGCTCAATTTAAAAAGTAAGACACTTATGAAGCATGTAACGTTTCACGAATCATTGTTTTGGCCGACATATATTGTAATTTATAAATGATTTGCACTTGCTCCGATAAAAAAATGGGACAACATGCCCCGAACTGACTTTCAAACACCATTGTCCTAAGCAGACTTTTAAAACTTTCTATAAAAATCTGCGTTCATAATATAGTTGAGCCTTGACTTACGTATGCCAGTGCGATTTGATTATGTCCCAAATATTTCTGAGATTTCGTTACTGAGATATAGCCCTTGTGACAACTAGCCCCGGTCTCCCCTAAAAAAGTAAATGTCTTTGCACGTAGCAGGTTAGAAGTGGCTTTTAAAAGGAGATATAGCACAAAATATAAGTTTCGAACAAAAGATTTCACAAAAGGCTTTACAAGTTTGTAAGGTTTCAAATAATTACGGGGCATGATGTCATTGTCGACTCATAAAGGTGAAAGCATAGAATCTACATTTGCATACCTTACCACAAAAGTGTGCATACATCTGGAATTTTCTGTGTGAGTGTGTGTGTGTGTGTGTGTGTGTGTGTGTGTGTGTGTGTGTTCCTTCTTGTTTGAGTTGGGAGTCCCAGAGGTTCAGGATAGACATTGCAGGTCACGCACTAAACCCAGAGACTCTGCATAAAATACTAATTTATTTACTGCATTCTAGCGTCTCTCTGCATCTGAGTCTGCTCTCTCACTCTTTTCTTAATGTGTGTGTGTGTGTGTGTGTGTGTGTGTGTGATGAACAGAGTCAGGCCACAGTGGGGTGTGCTTGTGAAGGGTATACCTTCATGAAGGTCTGCCAAACAGGACACACGCACACACACACAGCTACAGTTGCCGGATCAATCTTCGGCTTGCACTTTATGTACTTAAAGGAAAACTTAATTTAGTAAATAGCTATATTTATTAAGCCAACATAAAAACCTGCAAATTTAGGTCCTATAGCCACAAAACTGGGCACAGTCATGATGTTCCGACTTTAATTTGCTATTTGCCTTGCTTCTGATTCGACGGTGCAAATGAATGACTCTTATGAACCAGATATTTTTAGTGAATCAAAACTATACAATATGAATAGTGTAGTCTGATTTATGAATTAATGACTCTAACGAGCTGGTTTGTTTTAGTGAATCAGAAATATACAGTATGAATAATGTAGTCCGAATCCCAAACAAATGACTCTTATGAGCTGGTTCGTTTTAGTGAATCAGAAATATACAGTATGAATAATGTAGTCCGAATCCCAAACAAATGACTCTTATGAGCTGGTTCGTTTTAGTGAATCAGAAATATACAGTATGAATAATGTAGTCCGAATCCCGAATTAATGACTCTTATGAGCTGGTTCGTTTTAATGAATCAGAAATATACAGTACGAGCAGTGTTGTTCGATTCCCGAACTAATGACTCTTATGAACCGGTTCTTTTTAGTGAATCAAAAATACAAAGTATGAACAGTGTACTCCAATTACAGAATGAATGACTCTTTTGAACCTGCTTTTTTTTTTAGTTAATGAAAAATATATAGTATAATCAGCGTAGTATGATTCCCGAATGAATGACTCTTATGAACTGTTTTTTTTTATTGAATCAAAAATATAAAGTATGAACAGTGTACTCCAATTACCAATCAAATGACTCTAATGAACCGGGCCTCTTTAGTGAATCAAAAATATACAGTACAGAGAGAGTAGTCCGAATTTCGAATGAATGAATCTTATGAACCGGTTCTTTTCAGTGAATTAAAAATATACAGTACGAGCAGTGTTGTTCGATTCCCGAACTAATGACTCTTATGAACCAGTTCTTTTTAGTGAATCAAAAACATATAGTTCAACCAGTGTAGTACGGATGTTGAACAACTGACTCTTATGAACTGATTATTTTTAGTGAATCAAAAATACACAGTATGAACATTGTAGTCCGATTAACAAACTTATGACTCTATTGAATCAGTTCTTTTAAGTGAATCAAAAATATACAGTATGAACAGTGTAGTCTGTTTTTCAAACAACTGATTCTTATGAACCGGTTCTTTTTAGTGAATCAATAATATACAGTATGAACAGTGTAGTCTGTTTTTCAAACAAATGACTCTTATGAACCAGTTCTTTTTAGTGAATCAATAATATACAGTGGGCGGCACGGTGGTGCAGTGGTTAGCACTGTCGCCTCACAGCAAGAAGGTCATGGGTTCAAACCCCGGTTGCCCCGGCCTTTCTGTGTGGAGTTTGCATGTTCTCCCCGTGTCTGCGTGGGTTCTCTCCGGGTGCTCCGGCTTCCTCCCACCATCCAAAGACATGCAGGCTAGGTTAATTGGTGTCTCCAAAAATTGCCCTAGGTGTGGATGTGAGTATGAGTGTGTGTCTGTATATGTGTGGCCCTGCGATGGACTGGCGACCTGTCCAGGGTGTACCCCGCCTTTCGCCCAATGTTAGCTGGGATAGGCTCCAGCCCCCCGTGACCCTGTACAGGATAAGCGGTTGAAGATGAATGAATGAATGAATAATATACAGTACGAACAGTGTAGTCTGTTTTTCAAACAAATGACTCTTATGAACCGGTTCTTTTTAGTGAATCAATAATATACAGTATGAACTGTGTAATCTGTTTTTCAAACAAATGACTCTTATGAACCGGTTCTTTTAAGTGAATCAAAAATATACAGTATGAACAGTGTAGTCTGTTTTTCAAACAACTGATTCTTATGAACCGGTTCTTTTTAGTGAATCAATAATATACAGTATGAACAGTGTAGTCTGTTTTTCAAACAAATGACTCTTATGAACCAGTTCTTTTTAGTGAATCAATAATATACAGTATGAACTGTGTAGTCTGTTTTTCAAACAAATGACTCTTATGAACCGGTTCTTTTTAGTGAATCAATAATATACAGTATCAACAGTGTAGTCTGATTTTCAAACAAATGACTCTTATGAACCGGTTCTTTTTAGTGAATCAATAATATACAGTATCAACAGTGTAGTCTGATTTTCAAACAAATGACTCTTATGAACCGGTTCTTTTTAGTGAATCAATAATATACAGTACGAACAGTGTAGTCTGTTTTTCAAACAAATGACTCTTATGAACCGGTTCTTTTTAGTGAATCAATAATATACAGTATGAACTGTGTAGTCTGTTTTTCAAACAAATGACTCTTATGAACCGGTTCTTTTTGGTGAATCAATAATATACAGTACGAACAGTGTAGTCTGTTTTTCAAACAAATGACTCTTATGAACCGGTTCTTTTTAGTGAATCAATAATATACAGTATGAACTGTGTAGTCTGATTTTCAAACAAATGACTCTTATGAACCGGTTCTTTTTGGTGAATCAATAATATACAGTACGAACAGTGTAGTCTGTTTTTCAAACAAATGACTCTTATGAACCGGTTCTTTTGGGTGAATCAATAATATACAGTATGAACAGTGTAGTCTGTTTTTCAAACAAATGACTCGTCTGAACCGGTTCTTTTTGGTGAATCAATAATATACAGTACGAACAGTGTAGTCTGTTTTTCAAACAAATGACTCTTATGAACCGGTTCTTTTGGGTGAATCAATAATATACAGTATGAACAGTGTAGTCTGTTTTTCAAACAAATGACTCGTCTGAACCGGTTCTTTTTGGTGAATCAATAATATACAGTATGAACAGTGTAGTCTGTTTTTCAAACAAATGACTCGTCTGAACCGGTTCTTTTTGGTGAATCAATAATATACAGTATGAACAGTGTAGTCTGATTTTCAAACAAATGACTCTTATGAACCGGTTCTTTTTTGGTGAATCAATAATATACAGTACGAACAGTGTAGTCTGTTTTTCAAACAAATGACTCTTATGAACCGGTTCTTTTTGGTGAATCAATAATATACAGTATGAACAGTGTAGTCTGATTCTCGAACAAATGACTCTTATGAGCTGGGGGTTTTTTGTGTTTTGTATAGGCCTATAGGACTAATGACAATATGTAGTTAAACACACACATTATTAGTTTTGCTGTAGTAAGTGATTTTTCCTGAATGAATGAATTAATAAAATATTACCAGACTTTTTGTTTGTTTGTTTGTTTCTCAAAAGTGCTCAAAATATTGTTAATGGGATCATTAAGGAACCGGAATTGTTAAGAGGAATTCCCATACCCATCTATAAGGTTTATGCAACCTTTAAACATCAAATCACCCTTCAAGAGGTCATCTATATAACATCTAAATTCCAGAATTCTAGACTTTTTAAAGCTCTTTGAGACTTTCAGACCAGGCTCTGTATAGGAAACATTCAAAGTTTGTCTTGAAGAACTTTTAGTTTTCTATGTCAAAGTTAAACTGTGAATACTGTATATTGTCGCCGCTCTGGGTCAAACCAAAAACAGGTCTTTCATTCATTAAGAGGACGGGAACTCTTGCCAAACAACAGTGCGGTTTTAGACCTCGATTAATGCATCGGCATGACTAAAGTGTCATTTCCCCCGAAACGTATGAACCTATGAATTAGTTCTGCATGTGTTTTTTCGGTCGAGTGAATGAGAGTGTTGTGGGCGTGTGAATGACGCCAACCCTACGGCCTGATACAGGCAGTGTCTGTCTGATCAGTGCATGTGTAAATGACTTCTGTAGCCTCCTACGCTAAAAACACACACACACACACACACACACACACACAGAGAGAGAGAGAGCGAGAGAGAGAGAAAGAGGGTGAGAGAGAGAGAGAGAGAGAGCGAGAGAGAGAGAGGGAGAGAGAAATAGAGAAAGAGAGGGAGAGAGAGAGAGAGAGAGAGAGAGAGAGAGAGAGAGATGCCAGTGCAGGAGAGGAATTTCTTTTAATGCTCTTTTTTGAGGGTTCCAAAATCTTAAAGGGACAGTACACCAAAAAATTACAATTCCATCATCATTTCCACACCCTAATGTCGTTCCAAATGAAGTTACTGTATTGTGTTTAGACGTGTTTGGAACAACATGAGGGTACAACAGAATATTTTTTGGGGCAAACTATTCCTTTTATTTGTAGGAGATTTTTTTCTTGTGGAGAAATTACAGTCCTGCACAATTTAACCATGAGTGCGAAATAATCTTAAATTGTGTTGCATGCCAAACATATTGGTCACATATTGGCCATTCAGAAAAGTAATGACCTATATGAGTGTTTCCTAGGTTTAGACGTTTTATCTGGGACAATGCATGTGGCGTTTCCCTCATTTCACTGATTACAATCCCTAATCTATAGTTTATTACAGCATGATATGTCAACATTGTGACAGGTGCCAACGGATTACAAACTTCCTCTGAATCATGGAGCAGACGCGCCAAACAGATGGTGAACCCTTGTCAAGTTTGGCGGGACGGATTGTGACGTCATAATGGAGCTGGAATAAGGGAGTTTCCTTCTTCAGTATCATTGACGGCTAATCCTGGCTAATTTCTGTGATTCAGGCCAGAATGTGTGGACAATGATCAAAATACATTCCTTCCCTCGATGTTAATAGCTGCAGGATTTTTTAACACACATGAATGTATTATGAATTGCTTTTTAGAGAGATATTACAGAGGGTGGAGGAGTGTCGGGATGGGGGAAGTCAAGTCAGCTCTGAGAGAGAGAGAGAGAGAGAGAGATGCGGAAATCTTTCCGTTGAGACACAGCAAGGACAAACTATCGATCTGATCCGCGCTCCTGTCAATGCAGACAGTACAGAGCACAGAGTCACGCCAACTCTCTCTCATTCTCTTTAAACTTCACGCACACTTTGGCTTCCCATATATTGGATAGCACAGCGGGACAGTAGTTGGATCGTTGGAGATGTACTCTGTTTGTTTTGAGTAAATATTTGCCTTACTGACAATATATTAAAGTGAATTTAGAATTGTATTGTAAAGTTACAGTGTTGCTATTATACAGTTTACTGTAAAGTTGAGATAATGTAACTTAAATTGTCTCATAAAAAGTGCACGCACAGAACGGTTACAGAAATGTAAGCGGAGCGTAGTTCTAGCGGGAAGATTAGCATCTGTACATCATCGCACCATTAGCAGGTAACTCCCAGCCAATCACATGTAAGCCGTTGCTTTTAAAGTCCGCTCACAATCTATCACATGTGCTAACACGGCAACCTCCTCCACCCCATCACCACCTGTCGAGTCCCGTTCCACACGGGGGTAGCTCCTCGCCCCTGCCTCCTATCTCCGGCAGGATATGACGGTTCCGAGTAGAACTTCTTCGGACCGCCAGACGGGGCCTACGCCAACGAGAGACATTACAAATCTGTTTTATATTCATCAAATAAATGGCATCTTAAATTCCACTCTGCACGTCTTCCTGATAGAAGTTCAATGATTTGGAGGTTTCAGGTCACACTTAAATCACTTGACTGGCACTAATGGGAATTCTAGCACTCTTAAAATGTATAAATACCCACGTGTATGATAGTATCAAACCTAAAGGCGTCAGCAACGATGCTAGATGTCAAAGTGATTTTAGTGGATGTATGAAGTCAGTTCCTCTCAAGTGTCCTGTGTCCTGGCGGAGTATCCACAAGTACTTAAAACACAATTCCAAAATTAAGATTATAATTAGAAGGCTAGGAGAACATTTTAAAGTCCCATATGAACTTTTAACTCCCTATTTTAGTACCTTTTGCTTTAAAGGAGTGTCCCGGGGGCATAGATTCCAGGGGGGATAAAACAAGCAAGTACAACCTCCCCAATATTTATACCATGATCAATGGACACATGTAAATTCTTCACACGTAACCCATAAATATTCACGCCATATCAAATCATTTTAGATCTTTAGGGTTATATTTTGGTTTCGGTTTATCACACAAAAATCACTTTAACACACATATTGTTTGCACTATTGAAACATTTACAAACTGGCCCCATTCACTTCCATTGTAAGTGCCTCACTGTAATTGAGCTTTTGTTGTTTTTGTTGTTTTTAAAGAAGGAAGGACATGTTTTGTGGTAATCAACATTATGCCACAAATGCTGTCCATTGATCTTAACTTGCATTGAACCCGGGATACTCCTTAAATAACTTAATAATAATAACATTAATCAGCAGAAACTATATTTCAACATTAAGTTATTTTAAACTCAAGAACACTAAATAGACAAATACGGGTTTAATAGGAAAAGGGGTTGACGCGTTCCACTAATGTGCATGCAAAAAGTGTCTGAATACTTTCTGTCTTAATTTTGAACAGTTTGTCAGTCGTTTTAACACTTAAAATCATATGCAACTTATTATTCTGCATGTTTTGCAAAAAAAAAAAAAAAAAAAAAAATACAAAATACAAAAAAAAAATAAAAAATATATATATATATATATTTTTTTAACTATTATTATTTTTATTTATTTAAAAAAAATAAATTCTTTAAAATAAATGACACTTAATCTTATATTTTATCTATTGCAATGACATCCATACATTTTTTTCATGTGTGTAACTTCAAAGCTAATGATCCATCCTACACAACCAGCATTTCTGAATGAATGTCCTACGAAAATATGAGCATTCATTAAAAAAAAGACTTGAAAAGTGGGTTAAAACGTGAATTCCTCGGTGTCCCTGAGTGTGGGACCGTGCGCTCAGCACCGGCGGGACGGTGGCTTCAAACCCTCAAAGACCGTTCAACAGCCGGGCCAGTCTGGCACAAGCCCGCAGATAAAGGCTCGGATAGTGATTGAGAGTGATGCTTAAAAGGATTAGGGAAAGAGGGAGGGGGAATGAGAAGGGGAGGGAGGTTTGCCATGAAGCTTGCTGCCCTTGAACACACACAGGGCAAATCCGATCTAGTGAAGTAGTCGAGAGGACGCATACAAGTCGACATTCTCACTTTTGGAGACTTCACAACACGCACACCCTCCTCCGGTAATTCAGCATCTCCTGCAGAACTAGGGCACCTCCCGCGCGAACGTGTGCATCTTCTCAGGGTGTTTGGAAAACTCTCCGGTGGGGAGGGATAAAATAAAACCAAACAAACACGGAAGAACCGCATCCTCGCGGCGGGAGTCGAAGTCCGAGCGGTTCCGATTCCAAGTGAGCGAGGGACTGCGCGCGCACGTCACGCGCTCGGTGAGTACATCTCAACTACTTCAACAACCCGAAACTGGTCGAACCTCCCAACGAGCTTGTCACGGCGCATCACTTTTGATTTATGTTTGAAACGCTAAAAAGTTGTTTCTGGTCTCTTCAATAGCAAAATCAGCTCTCCCACCGCCATTCTCGGTCGATATACGCGAGTTGTACCGAGGAAACGGTTTAATCATGGCTCCCTCGCGCCGTTTTCTGGCGGGAGGCGCGCGACACACCCCGCGCGATGCCGTCCGCTCTGCGGAGGGAAGAACGGTTTCCAACTGTCAAACTCGGACCAAATATATCAAGTTTAGTCAGATTTACCTCAGATTATCCATATTGTATGTCCTCTAGAGTTTGAAAGTGAAATATCAATGGTTGTTTTCAGATTGTTTACGAATTAAACGGATTCTGGTAGCGAAAGGAACTTGGTGCGTTTTGACGTGAGAATAATAATGATGATAATAGTAATAATTATTATTTTGATGACTTTTCTGTGCTACTTGGTCCTCAGAAAATATATAATTTGTGTTTTAACGTGGAATTAAAAGCAAGAATGTCCTCATTTTTACACTATAAAAAGTGAACATGTGTAGTTAACTTAAGGAGCCTAATCTAACCTGATCTAGAATCTATGAATACATTTTTTAGGTTAACTGACTAAACATTTTTACAGAGTATGCTTGCACTATATTTGCAAAAACAGAGAGCACTCCTAGGACTCATATAAAAGTAAGCTTAACTATCATTAAAGGGATAGTTTACCCAAAAATTAAGATTTTTAGAAACATATTTCAGCTCTGTAGTTCCATATGTAATGGTAGCCAACTGGTAGGTAGCTGTGAAATGTGTTAAAGGGTTAGTTCATCCAAAAATTTAAATTATCCCATAATTTACTCATCCTCAAGCCATCCTAGGTGTATATGACTTTCTTCTTTCAGTCAAACACAATCAGAGTTATATTAAAAAAATATCCTGGCTCTTCCAAGCTTTCTAATCGGAATGAATGGTACCTTCGATTTTGAAGCCCAAAAAAGCACATCCATCCATCAAAAAAGTAATCCATACGGCACCAGGGGGTTAATAAAGGCCTTCTGAAGCGAAGCGATACATTTTTGTTAGTAAAATATACATATTTATAACTTTATAAACTATAATCACTGGCTTCCGGTAACGGCCGTCCACGCATTAACTGGCTTCTGCACTTTCACGTTCGTCGGTTCTCACCGGAGCTTACACTACGGCTACATCATAAGCCGGAACTCGACTCTCTCATTTCTAAAAAGAGGCGCACTAGCGACTGACACTAGAGGCTATAGCCTTTAGCCTCCTTGTTAGACTGCCTGTCTCCCACGGCGGTTCAAATCACGCAGGGAGCGTGGTCAAGTAGTTCCGGTTACAGTGGTGCCGTGACCCGGATGGGAGAGGGGTTTAGGGGATGAGTGTAATGGTAACCAGCTGGTAGGCAGCTGTGCAGTGTGTCAACCTCACTCCCCTGGCCTCAAGAGGCACACTAGCGACTGACACTAGCGGTTGTAGCCTTTAGCCTCCTTGCTAGTGCACCTGTCTCCCATGCTGGAGACGCCGGTTCAAATCACGAATCACGCATGGAGTGGGGTCAAGTAGTACCGGAGAACGCATCCCTGAGGAGCACCAGTGCTAATAGTGAGGGTCCAGATGTGAGTTTCCCCAGTCTCACTAGCTGCTGACTATATGTCAGAAAGCTGGTGATCCATCAACAGATTGGGATGGGCATGGAGAGCTGGGTCAGTTTGGTTTAGAGAAGATCAGGCATAATGGTGTTGAAGGATCCTTGCATAAGTAGATGGTCTGTCGAGGTGTTGCAGGATATAATGCAGTCCCATATTGACAGCATCATACACAGACCTGTTTGCTCGGTAAGCAAACTGAAGGGGGTCAAGCAGGAGTCCGGTGATGTCCTTCAGGTAGGCCAAAACCAGTCTCTCAAATGATTTCATGACCACAGACTTGAGAGCAACAGGTCTGTAGTCATTAAGTCAAAATGCTTTGGGTTTTTTTGGTGACCGGAATGATGGTGGAGTGTTTGAAGCAGCAGGGAACTTCACTCTGCTCCATTGATCTATTGAAGATCAGTGTGAAGATGGGGGTCAGTTGGTCAGTGCAGACTTTCAGACAGGCAGGAGAAACACCGTCTGGGCCTGAAGCATTCCTTATATTATATTCCTTAAGCTTTTCTCATAGACACCTATCATATCACTTCTGAAAACATGGATTTAACTACTGGAGTCGTATTAGCAAAGTTCTGGCCATTCACTTGCATTGATATTTGATATTTTTTCTAAAAATCTTTATTTGTATTCACAATATAAAAGAAAGCCATACACATCTGGGATGGCATGAGGGTGAGTAAACGATGAGAGATTTAAAATTTTTGGGTGTACTATTCCTTTAATACTGTATACACTGCAGAGAAATTGACATAATCAAAATGTGGTTACTTTAGGAAACTAATGCAACATTCAGCACAGAATGTGCAATATCTGCATGATATTGAATATACACCGCCTTCCTCGAAGTCCTCTCAAAGTGGCAGATTAGACCATCAGCTAAAAAGCATCACTTGAAAAACAGGCTGACACCAAGAAAGATTTTGAGCACAAAATTGTCTGTGTTTTGATTTCAGGACCTTGGACAGCGGCTGCTGAAGTCATATTGGAGTAAAGAATGGAACTTGACGGCTATTTCTGACCTTCTACTCATTCTAGCTTGTAAATATGCTCTGCAGCGGCATGCACAAGGATCTGCTATGGATGTAGGTTCAAAAGAAAGCATCAGCATCTTTGACCAAGCACATCAGGACAGTGTCCAAGCACACAAAAATAAGTACAGTGCAAACGACATACAACTCGATTTACAAGAATTCCCCCCAAACGTATAATTATAAACACCCTTTTTATGCATGCTTTTTTATTTTTCTAGATTTACATTTTTCTCTTGGAATAAATCAAAGCATGACCATGGTGAGGTTATGGGATGCTTTAACTTGACCACCGGTGCTGCTGTTACATGTTAAAGCATCACCACGCTGTACCCACGGAGGTCCCTCTCCTGTTTCTCTGGACCCAAGGAAGTCCTCCGTCGTGCGACTGCCATGCGTGCATGCGCTGGGCTCCTCTTCCTGCTTGTGCACCTACTGGCGCGAGCCCGAGGCCAGTACGACCTGTGCAAGTCGCTCGTGAGCACGGACGAAGGTGCCATGTGGGAGCATTATGCGTGCCAACCCAAAGCCCAGTTCATGAAGGAGTTCATGCGCATCCAGGTTGAGCCACCGGGCATCACTTGCGGGAACCCGCCGGAGAGATTCTGCACGCTGGTGAGTTTTCTAAACTGATTGTGGTGCATTGGAAAAAAGGTTTAATAAACCTTTTTTTCCCGATTTTTGAGGATGCACACCTCAAAAATCCATCAGAAATAATTGACCATCCGGACACCGTTTGCATATTATTTTCTATGTGTATACTATGAGTGGAGGCACATTAGGAGGGTTTTAGTGCGATAAGACGCTCACTAGCCTCATCCGTGTGAAGTTATATCCAATATTACAACTACGTTGCCATGACAACAAAAACCCTGTAATCACCACTAACTTTACACAGATTAGGTTAGTAAGTGATTTTATCACAATAAAATCATGTTAACATGTTTAAAGGAGGGACAAGAGGAAATAATCTTTTGTGCTAATCAACATTATGTAAATAAGGTCCAACATTTTCCAAAAAAGCTCCAAAAAAAGCACATAAGGGCATCATAAATGTAATCCATATGACTCGAGTTGTCGTTTTGAAGTAATATGATTGTTTTGGGTGCGAAACAGACCAAAATGCCCAATCCCTGTATCTTTTTTTAATTTTTATCCCCTTTTCTCCCAATTTGAAATGCAATTTCCACTACTTAGTAGGTCCTCGTGGTGGCTCGTTTACTCTAAAGGAGAGTTCCTCACCAATCCGGGTGGCGGAGGACAAGTCTCAGTTGCTGAGACCGTCAATCTGCGCATCTTATCATGTGGCATCTCATCCTGCGCATGACACCGCGGGACTCACTGCACGGGAGGCTCATGCTACTCTCCGCGATCCACGCACAATTTACCACGTGCCCCATTGAGAGCAAGAACCCCTAATCATGAGCACAAGGAGGTTACCCCATGTGACTCTACCATCCCTAGCAACCGGGCCAGTTTGGTTGCTTAAGAGACCTGGCTGGAGTCACTCAGCACGACCTGGATTCAAACTCATGACGCCAGGGGTGGTAGTCAGCTACAATACTCGCTGAGCTACACAGGCCCCCCAATATCTGCATCTTTATATATCAATAAGACGTTGCATTTTCATTTCATTTTCTAGTGTTTATAATAAACCTTTTGGCAACCGGGGGGCATTTAAGAGAAAAAAAAACTCCCACTATTATATAATTTTAACTCTGACTTTACAAAATAGCCCAGATGGGCGTAAAAACAACAAACCTGGCAACACTGTGTCTGGCTTGTGTACAGCACTCTTCATGCTTCAAGCATAAGTACGCGTGTGAATGAGCTTCTCTCGTGAAATTACGGATGTCAAGTAAACTATAGATGACAAAGGACTTACATTTTGGTCTGTTTCCCACTTCTCAATTATATTGCTTCGGGTGAGAACTTGAGTCATATGGATTACCTTTACGATGCCTTTATGTGTTTTTTGGAGCTTTAAAATTTTGGATCCCATTGACTTAACAGTACATTGCATGGAGAAAAACACATTATAAATCCTTCAAAATATCATCGTTTGTGTTCCACAAAGGAAAGAAAGCCATGAAAAGATAGCTTGAGGGCCAGTATATGATGAGAGAGTTATCATTTTTGGGTGAACTAACATGGGACAATATGTGGAATAAGTAACATGGTAGTGCAATAATCAGAGTACAATTAGTATCCAGTTTGGAGGGACCACAGGTGGATGCATTTGCACAGGTTTACAGTTTGTTTTCTGAACACATTCGACCGAAGCTGTGGTGTTCACGCAAAACAATCGGTGCTTGCAGAATGGTGCCAACCAACAGCCATCATGGGGGCGTAGGTCTTGAAGCAGCGTTAATTTGAGTTGGATCCGCCGTGCAGGTCACCGACCACAGCAGAAAAAAATGCTGCTGAGGTCAGCACAGACGGACAGCAGAATGCCGAGGTGTTGCTCACCCACATGGGATTATTGGCAGTCTAACAAGGAGGCTAGAGTTAGACGTGCAGGGACAGAGGAATGGGAGGATGTCGAAGATCGCCTTGTTAACTGCAGGGTCAGCGGGTTATTCTCAAAGGCACAGAGGTCACGTGTTTACGAGGTCCACCTTGGGTATAAGAAAAGATGTGAATATTAGTCAATATCAGTGAATATTAGTTAAATCAATTGATCAGATTTGAACATTTCGAGCGTTGCGGTGCAAGTTATGTAACAAAGCTTCATATTTTGAGTTAGAGGTTTGCTGAAATTCTGAAGCTTAGGTGTAAGTATTAGTGATAGTGATGCTTGGCTTAGTAAAGGGGGAAAAAAAGTGGCCAAAAAGAAGTCAAAAGAGAGGAGAGGGAAGTGGAGAGTGTAGGCTGGAAAGAGTACAAGAGCTTAAACAAATACTAGTGTCAGGGGAAAAGAGGTAATACAACACTGATTAGTCCAGATCAAATTATCCAGGCACTGCAATGTCATGCATAAACACACATACGGTAGACACACAAATACACACACTCACAAACTTTGATTATTACAGATGATTGTGAAGGAGTTGAGCCTTTTCACAGTGGAGCTCCTGAATGATGATTGAACGGAAAATATAGATGGTTATTAGATGCAGAAATGGACACAGCTTTCAGACACTTAACAGTCAGTGATCTGTTTAATGTTAGGCAACTCTATTCGCTCTCTCTCTCTCTCTCTCTCTCTCTCTCTCTGTCTCTCTCTCTCACTCTCTCTCTCTCTCTCTCAGACTGTGAATAGCTCACCCAACAATGACATTTCTGTCATCATTTAGTCACCTTGATGTTGTTCCAAACCAATATGACTTTCTTTCTTCTGTGGAACACAAAAGGAGATGCTTAGGCACAAAAAACAGAACATTTAGCTCTTTTCCAAATATTGAAAGCATATTGTGACCAGGGTCTGTCAAGCTACATAAAGGACAAAAAAAGCATTGTAAAAGTAGTCCATGTGACTTGTGCGCTATATTCAGTGAATAATGACTTCAGTCTGTTTGTTCCTCACACAAAGCTTTCGTATGGCTACGGAAGACTTATATAGTGTAGTATACAGGTCATATGAACCAATTGTAAGATGCTTGATCTGCTCGCTACATGCTTTTGCAGTATGAAAAAGAGCAGCGCAAACATTCTGTTCAACTTCTCAGTTTGATTATGACTGAATAAAGAAAGTCACACTGGTTTGGAATAACATGAGGGTGATTAAACGATAACAGAACTTTAATTTTTGGATGAACTCTCCCTTAAGATCCCCTTAAATGAGTGCCCACACACACACACACACACACACACTCTTGAGTCTTGAGTTGTTCTGCTGGAGTTCTGCTAATGGACTGGTCTCTGTAATGTTCCTCAGGACGTCCCAAGGTCTTTAATATTAATGGGGTCCTTAATGGCCCCGCACGCAGGCGTCCACAGCGTGCCCAAACGTTTCCCTTTTACATTCTAGACATGACGAGGGCGGGCAGGCGGGCATAGTCAGCACTTTATAACAGACGTGATCCTCCCTAGCGTGTCTCCTTCCAAGAAAATGACAAACTCATGTGAAAGAGAAAAAGAGGGGAGGAAACCGAGTTCTGCAAACTGATATAAGAACTGAGAGAGTGAAAGAAATTGTTTACCCAAAAATGACAAATCTGTTATCATCCTTTAGAATCTATGAGATTTGTAATGACAAATTTCACTGACTTTTAAATGTAAATTTTGGAGTCGACTAGTCTAAAAAGTAAGAAACATTGTATGTTTATGCAACCGATTTAAAATACTTAATCTTTTTCAACAGCAACAGACACTAAGTTCTGCTGAAAAGGGTAATTTATCTGCAATTTATCTTATGTTATGATAATTGTACATTAATTATTGAACATGGCACGCATTCGCTGAATCAACGTTAGCAAATACAGGTAAACAATTATTGTAAACAATTGTATGAATACTGCAGGACCAGTAGAGCAAACCTAATAGCCTGTTCTGAATGCAATATTATTTATTTATTTATTTATTTATTTCGAGCAATATAATATCACAAAACTAAGCAATAAGACAACATATTTGTTTAAACAAAACTAGACAATAAAACAAATTTTTATTTTTTTTTACGCAGTAAGACAATTTAAATACACCAAACTTAAACAACATAAATCCATCTATTGCTCGAAACGGAGTGGGCAGAAGTCAAACTTATTTAAACCCACCCTGGATACTTACCGTTAACAGGAAAATAAAAAGAAAAAAGAGAAAACAAAGGTAGCTGCTTCCTTACTTAAACCAACTATGGTAATCATAATACGTAGTTAAGAATACATATATACAATCACAATAATACCAACAACGGTAATCAGTATACCTACAAGGTAAGATGACACCGCCTATGTATACATGGATATACACCAAGTAAATGTTACTTAACATATTAAAACAGTCAGGACATCATTGACAGGAAAGCCAAACCTACGAGAGAAAACAATGCGTTGAAAAATTGCATGCTTTTCACAACGTGCATTAGCCAATGAATACAAAAATGCATTAGGGGGGGCCTGTGTAGCTCAGCGAGTAAAGACGCTGACTACCTCCCCTGGAGTGCACGAGTTCGAATCCCAGGGCGTGCTGAGAGTCTCCAGTTCTCCTAAGGTCTCCTAAGCAACCAAATTGGCCCGGTTGCTAGGTAGAGTAGAGTCACATGGGGTAACCTCCTCGTGTTCGCTGTAACTCGCCACACGGTTGGGCGCATGGTGAGTTGTACGTGGATGCTGCGGTGGATGGTGCATGGTGAGTTGTACGTGGATGCTGCGGTGGATGGTGCATGGTGAGTTGTACGTGGATGCTGCGGTGGATGGTGCATGGTGAGTTGTACGTGGATGCTGCGGTGGATGGTGCATGGTGAGTTGTACGTGGATGCTGCGGTGGATGGTGCATGGTGAGTTGTACGTGGATGGTGCATGGTGAGTTGTACGTGGATGCTGCGGTGGATGGTGCATGGTGAGTTGTACGTGGATGCTGCATGGTGAGTTGTACGTGGATGGTGCATGGTGAGTTGTACGTGGATGCTGCGGTGGATGGTGCATGGTGAGTTGTAAGTGGATGGTGCATGGTGAGTTGTACGTGGATGCTGCGGTGGATGGTGCATGATGAGTTGTTCGTGGATGGTGCATGGTGAGTTGTACGTGGATGCTGCGGTGGATGGTGCATGGTGAGTTGTACGTGGATGCTGCGGTGGATGGTGCATGGTGAGTTGTACGTGGATGCTGCGGTGGATGGTGCATGATGAGTTGTACGTGGATGCTGCGGTGGATGGTGCATGGTGAGTTGTACGTGGATGCTGCGGTGGATGGTGCATGGTGAGTTGTACGTGGATGGTGCATGGTGAGTTGTACGTGGATGCTGCGGTGGATGGTGCATGGTGAGTTGTACGTGGATGCTGCGGTGGATGGTGCATGGTGAGTTGTACGTGGATGGTGCATGGTGAGTTGTACGTGGATGCTGCGGTGGATGGTGCATGGTGAGTTGTACGTGGATGCTGCGGTGGATGGTGCATGGTGAGTTGTACGTGGATGCTGCGGTGGATGGTGCATGGTGAGTTGTACGTGGATGCTGCGGTGGATGGTGCATGATGAGTTGTACGTGGATGCTGCGGTGGATGGTGCATGGTGAGTTGTACGTGGATGCTGCGGTGGATGGTGCATGGTGAGTTGTACGTGGATGCTGCGGTGGATGGTGCATGGTGAGTTGTACGTGGATGCTGCGGTGGATGGTGCATGGTGAGTTGTACGTGGATGCTGCGGTGGATGGTGCATGGTGAGTTGTACGTGGATGGTGCATGGTGAGTTGTGTACGTGGATGGTGCATGGTGAGTTGTACGTGGATGGTGCAGTGGATGGCATGAAGCCCATCTGTCTCTGCGTTAATGCGCTGAACAAGCCACGTGATAAGATGCGCGGATTGACGGTCTCAGACGTGGAGGCAACTGAGATTCATCCTCCACCACCCGGATTGAGGCGAGTCACTACGCCACCATGTGACTTAGAGTGCATTGGGAATTGTGCATGCCAAATTGGGGAGAAAAAGGGAAAAAATGGTTCTTTATTGTTCTAAAAATTGACGTGCACACAGAACAAAAGATTGTTAATCGGTCTGCACATACAGTAGCCTTCTAGGTCAGCAGGGTAAAAATAATAAATAATATAATAAAAATTTGATGTGCAGAATTAACATTAACGTAAGTAATGTCAACATGGTCTGGTGAAAGACGGGATGGCTTGCTTGAGGCACTTGAAAATGCCCGCTTGGCAGGGAAATCACTTACATGCACGCACAGATTTAAAGACGACTTAAATGTGAATACATCTGTAGCGACTTGCAAGCCAATGTTTTGGAAATCACCAAAGTGATTTTAAAGCTACTTTGCTCGTCTTGTCGAGAGGAAAATGTTGAATAGTTTAATGGGGAAACATATTGACCGACTTGTAACTCAAATAACTAGTGACTGAAGTAACAGGCTGTATTTACTGTACTCTCATGTCCTTCTAAACCCACACGATTGTTCTTTTTATGGGGAACTCAATAGAAATGATTCAATGGGGACTGGGATTGGAAAAGAGCAGTGTGAACATTCTGCAAAATAACTTATTTTGCATTGCACTAAAAAAAAGTACACGTTCTGAATGATAAGAGGGTTGATGTTAGCAGTTTTGTATTTTTATTTTGGGTGAAATTTCACTTTTAGTGGTACGATATTAAAATGTTTTGGAATGAAATGAAATATTATAGCCTTGCTTTGTGTTTGTGCGTAATATGCTAGACTAACACATGATATTATAACCGTTAGTGATCTTGAGCTTTATTTTTTATTACTCTTTTATTAAGAGTGTGATATTTCTATTTGTTCACATTTCGCAGCAGCTGTCACTCAATACTATTGTTGTTTGCTGCTCTTGTGTTTTGTGTTTGTGTCTGTTATTGTGTAAGTGCTCGCAGGCTTTATTCCAATGCATATCCTCGTGTCTGTCCCAGTTTATGCCATAGTTTTTATTTTGTTTTCAAGTGCTCTATTCTAAGCTTGTTAGTATTACATGGAAAGAGAAAGAATGAGAGATAAGGAGACAGAGAGAGCTCCCTAAAGAAAGGGTCAAATCGAAGCTTACTTCAGCTTAAAAAAAAGGAGCACACACATACACACACACATACACACACACACACACTAAACAGGCATGTGTTGTTCATGCATGCAAGTCTATGAGAGCACACAGCCACGATGCACATGAAACAATAAGATGTGTTAATGTGAGAACATATGGGCGTTTCAGTGTGTGTGTGTGTGTGTGTGTGTGTGTGTGCATGAAAGTAAAAAAAACTCCCGCTACACTACGGTGCTCTCTGATTTAGAGGCACAAATGAGCCAGTGCTATAAATAGAAATGAGAGAGACAGAGTAAGAGAGAAGGGTATAAACAGGAAGAAGGAAAGAGAGAAATGATCGAAGGAAGGAGACATCCTTCACACTCTCAAACTGCACTTCGCTAATGCTGCGTTTGCAATAGCATACTACCAATACTACTTTTACAGTATATATGCATCGTTCTAGTATACTGTAGTTAAACTATATAGTTCAGATGTTCTTACGGAGCTCCTTAGAGGACATGAAGGGTATTTATTTTCTAAAATAGTTGCATTCTTTCACAAAAAAC
>JAVLUX010000001.1:40786404-40793904 GCA_032164185.1 Moxostoma hubbsi
ACTTAACTCCAGGTTGCTCCGGGGGGATTGTCCCAGTAATAAGTGCACTGTAAGTCGCTTTGGATAAAAGCATCTGCCAAATGCATACATGTAAATGTAAATGTAGACTGTTAAAAGTAAAATAGTAATAAAAGGCTGCAGAGTTGACAAAATCTCAGATGAAGCACAATAAATGGTCTGCACTTATATTGCGCCTTTTTAACCTTATCGGTATTCAAAGCGCTTTACACTCACTGTGACTCATTCACCCACACATTCATACACCAATGCAAGGTGCTAGCCCGCCAACATGGGGTTCAGTGTCTTGTCCAAGGACACTTCAGCACATGGAGTCATATGGACCTGGATTTGAACCACCAACCCTATAATTGGTGGCCGACCCGCTCTACCATTGCGCCACTGCCGCCCCAACGATATAGATACTGGCCTCACAATTCGATTACAAATCAAAGGGTAATGATTCGATTATAAAACGATTCTCGATGCATCACGATGCGTCTTGTCCTTCGATGTCTTTCTTTTTTCAGTTTCTTCAAAATGTATTTTTTACTCTATTTTATCCCTTTAAGCTTTTTATTTAACAGCTGTTTTAAAAATCAGGACAAGTCACATTACATAAACCGGTCTTTAACATCCAGTATGAGCTGGGAACAAAACATGGAACATCCGCAAGATTAAATAAATGCTTTTATAGATTAAAAGATTCTCAGTTTTTCAGTTTCTTTCTTTAGAACCTCATAAAAAATCTCTTAAAAGCACAAGAAAAATATTGGTTCTCCATCAAAACACGCTGAATACTATTACTTCAACTGATTATATGATTATTTTTGTTTAAGCATTGTAAATCATTTAATAGTATTTACATATGATTTAAAATTAATCTACGCCATGCTATTCATTTTTATATTTAAGCACAAATGGAAGTTGCTGGTCCAGGATGAGAGATATATCTGCTCCTATGAGAGTGCAGCTGTCTTCTTCTCCTCTCCTCACCTGCACAGGTGATAGTAAAAATCTGTTTGCTCTGTAAGTAGAAGATAAAACCTTTATCATCAGGTGTGCGCACTGTCCTGACAAATGAGTGACCGGCAATGACAAAAGCCAATGAAATGGAGAGCGCACAAGAGTAGAGAAAGGGGGAGTTTATTCTCATCACGCATAAACTCTCCCGTTGCTATGTGCATGGGTTTGTGGAAGAATTTTAGGATCGTAGTTTCATTCAGGCACAAATGGTCATGAAAAAAACAGTCGTGTTTGTGCACTTGACTTTAGTGTATGCACTTAACTCACATCTGTCTCTGGGTGCACCACTGCTCTGCCGTGATTTAAACTGAACTCAGAATCGATTCTGATTCTTTTGGGAATCGATTCAGAATCATGAGTATGAATCGCAATGCATCGTTGAAACAGTTTTTTGCAGTGGCTCTAAAGCACAACCATGGACCTTTTATGGACTGTCTAATGCATATTGTACACAAAAATGTCAAAAGCTTGCAAAATGATCAGTTTGAACCTGATTGGCTGGCAGCTACGCAATGTCCAGGAATCAGGGCACACAGGATTTTAAAAGCAAAGTCATGGTTACAAAGTATCAGGTTGCTTCCGCTGCAGAACAACTAACGTTAGCAAAGTCTGTGGCATCAAATATGGAAAGAGTTTTGTTCTATATACTTAATAGTAAGAAAACACAATATCTGCGAGTGCAACTTTGAATGTAGTTTGTTTGCTAGCGTTATAATAGCGAAATACTTGTTACTTAATATGTTTTTGATCAATTCTTATCCCAAAGTCGAATCACATTTTCTATATAACCTTTCTCTGAGACTGCTGCGCTATTATTTGAATAAGAAGTCATGTTGTCGCACAAGGGTCTATGTGGCAGGGTGGAGGGCGGGGCCGGGTCGTGATGCTACACACCTGGTCCCGTATCAGGCTAATCAAGCCTCCGAGAGGGATAAAGGCAGATGGCAGACGGTGGTGCGAGAGAGAGAGATCATTTACGGACATGTCCGTCATGTGTGTGTTTGTCATCAGACTTTATCCCTCTCGGAGGCTTGATTAGCTTGATACGGGACCGGGTGTGTAGCATCACGACCCGGCCCCGCCCTCCGCCCCGCCACAGTCTATTTTTGTGGGATCGTTGATTTCAGATTTATTCACCTCTAAACCTCCAACACGATCAGACGAGAACTTGACATGTTCCTTCCAAATGTTCACGTACCCGGAAATCCAATCCATTCTGTAGAATTACTGACAAGCACCATCTCTCATCAGCAGGCCCAGATGGAAGAAAACGTTCTGCAGAAAACTCTGTCACATCAATCACAAATTTCCACACATTCCCCACCACTTGTGGGTTATTGTATTCAATATTTAAGCTAATTTGATAAAGCTTTGAGGAGCAATTAAGACTGTACTTCTCTCAACTCAGTTTAACACATTTTACCATATTTAACCCAGAATTCTGGAGTCTAACAGAATCTGCACAGAAAATCTGGGCCTGCCCATCAGACATGTTTTGCATCGATTCCAATGTGTTCACCAAATCCTGTAGCAGTACAAATAGCACATTGTGCAAGTAACCTCAGAGACATGGTTTCTGGTCTAGTAGACACCAGAAAGTAATCGCATTAACACAAACGATGGTTAGCGCACTTTGGAGGTTGCATTTTCCCTCTATAATTACATTTTCACTCCACTGACAGTTGAGTTTAGGGTTAGGGTGTATGGTTAATAAAATATGCACTCCTGTTAACTGGATTACATCATTCACAAATAATACAATTAGCTTTTTGGGACCACTCTGTGGACATTTCTCCCAGAAACTGGAGCTCACACATTGCCCATACATTCAACAACACTTCCAGCTTCCGCCACTGACCGATTTCAGATGAAGAACTTTTGACGTGCTGTTGCCGAATTCACAGTCTAAAACTTCATTTAAATACAAAAGAACCGTGACTGGCCACTTTGCACTCTCTCTCTCTCTCTCTCTGTCTAAATGGGCAGTTCTTGGCCAAAATAAGCTGAAATTTGAACCAGACTTTATGCTGATAGTCTCAACTCAAGGAGTTGAAATGGTTTTAGACCGTCGAGTTGGTGAAAGTATAAATAAGAAGATTGAGAACCGAAGACTGCTTTATAATTTCACCACCCATCTCTCCCTTTCATACACACTTTGTTTTATCGCCCCTTCAATTTATTTTTTATTCTCCATGTGCCTTCATAAATCAAATGATGTATTTCCCAAGACGCACTGCTCTGTAACAAGCTTCTCTTATGAGGCTTGTGCAAGTGTGTGAGTGTACTGTTTTTATTAACCAGGATTTGTGTATGTCATGGGTCCTAACATTGTGAAATGGAGAACAAAAGAGAAGCAGCATGTTTGTTTCTGGGCGGTAAAATACTGAAGAGTTGCACTAGAAGTATGTGTGTGTGTGTGTGTGTGTGTGTGTGGGGGGGGTGTGTGTGTTTGGGTAATTTCTGGGTGGGCGGAATTTCAGGGCTGAATTATTTTAATTCAGACCTGAATTAAGGTATCAGTGCACTTTATGGAATCACATTAGACAGAGACACGAATTCCTGCTGAATGGGCAAATTCTAACCTATCATATCTGCCTACATGCCGAGCATAAGCACAAATACTGTGTGTGTGTGTGTGTGTGTGTGTGTGTGTGTGTGTGTGTGTGTGTACGTGTGTGCTTAAGTCAGATGGTTAGATCATTTTCCTGCATGATTTTATAAGGCGAGCTGAAAGAATTGACCCAGATTTTTAATGATGTGGTGGTGTATCTCCAACAGCAGTTCTCTGTGCTCACACATCAGGACTCCCTGCAGTCTTTGCTTTTAATAAAACACCACAAAAAAAAAAAAAAAAAAAACAACACTGTAGTTTTATAATGAGAAGTGTGTGTGTGTGTACTTTCTTTTTCTATCTCTGTTTGTCTTATCACTCTCTTTTTATTTTTGCCTGTCTCTTTCTCTAACCGTCTTTCTATTTCTTTGTGTCCCCTTTTCTGTCTTTCTGGGGTGTAAAACAGTTCATTGGAAAGGAGGAGGCGAGAACCGGCTTGACAATATAAATAATATTTTAATAGTAAAATGAAACAAAAGACACAAACACACATATGACGGATATGTAAATGATCTCTCTCTCCCGCACCATCCTCTGCAGTCGGCCTTTATCCCTCTCAGAGGCTTGATTAGCCTAATACGGGACTGGGTGTAGGATCACAACCTGGTCCCGTCCTCCGCCCTGCCACAATGGGTCTTATCAATCTGTTTCGGTTATTCTTTCTCACTTTCTGCCTGTCTCTCTCTCTTTGTTTGTTTGTTTTGTCTGTCAGTTTCTCTATTTTCATTTGTCTGTCAATCACACTTACACTCTCTCTCTCTCTCTCTCTCTGTCTGTCTCTCTCTCTCTCTCTCTCTCTCTCTCTCTCTCTGTCTCTCTCTCTCTCTTTCTCTCTCTCTCTCTCTCTGTTAAGGCCAAAGTGTTGATGAAGTTACTGTTTAGAAATGTGCGGTGCTGTTGCGTCCTGGTTGTTTTGGTAACTGCTCTCAAAGGGTGCTTTGTTCAAATTGACCTGAAAATGTCCCAAAAAGTGCCATTTCTGGGTTTGAAACATCCCGTTTCCAAAAGATTAATGGAGATTTGGGCTTCTTCAGATATTCATCCAGATTGGTGGATCAGGACAAACTCAGGATTTGACAAAATCAATTATTATCATGCTGACCATACTGACCTTATTGACCCACAGCTGCTGTTAGTAGATTTGAACTTTTCACAAAGGAATCGCAAAAACTCTGATCTAATGGTGATCTTATATAACAAGACCACTATCCATAATCTTATGGGACACTTGTGACCCTGTCTCCACATCTACTACAGCATGAACTGGCAAACATACCTTTCTTCACTTTAAACCATTGATATTGCATTAACATAAACTATAATCTCACTGACTGTCTCTCTCTGTCTTTTTCTCAGTGTGTATCTCCGTCTGTTTTTGTCTGTATGTCTTTTACTCACCATCTGTCTTACTCTTAATTGTTACCTGTCTCAATTTTACTCACTGCCTGTCTCTCTCTGTCTCTCTGCAGGAGAATCCATACCTCTGCAGTGATGAATGCGATGCATCCAACCCTGACCTGGCACACCCGCCGCAGCTGATGCAGGATCGAGAGCGCAGTGGTCTGATCACCTACTGGCAGACAGTCACGTGGCAGCGATATCCTGAACCTCTTCAAGCCAACATCACCCTGACCTGGAACAAGACCCTCGAGCTCACTGACGACATTCAAATCACCTTTGAGTATGGGCGACCTACTGTCATGGTACTGGAAAAATCGCTTAATTTCGGCCGCACATGGCAGGCCTACCAGTACTACGCAGACGACTGCGTGGATGCCTTTAGCATGCCGGCGAGACGTGTACGCGATCTGAACGCGGCCAACGCCACGCGTGTGATCTGCACAGAGCACTATTCCCGCTGGGTTGGGTCTAAGAACGAGAAGGTCGTGAGGTTTGAGGTGCGGTCACGATTTGCCATATTTGCCGGGCCGAGGCTGCTGAATATGGAAGGGTTGTACACACGGATGGAGAGCATGAAGGGTCTACGAGATTTCTTCACGTTTACGAATCTGAGGCTACGCCTACTTAGACCCGCCCTCGGTGGAACGTACGTCCAGAGAGACAACCTGCTCAAATACTTCTACGCCATCTCGAATGTAGAGGTGCTAGCCAGGTGAGAACACAATCAACTCTTTGATTTAGCATCCTGTCAGGCCTGACATAGCAGCATTGGCTCAAACAATGACCAGTGTTATCTCAGTGTTAGCAGAAGAAAGTTTTTTAATTTTGTCAGCAATAAAGAAGACAAGTAGAAAAAGATGCATCATGATGATAATCAAACTGTTTGAGTTAAAACACTGTATACAGCAAAAATGGGATAGTTCAACCAAAATTAAAATTCTCTCGTCATTTACTCACCCTCATGCCATCCCAGACATGTATGGCTTTCTCTCTGATTTTTAGAAGAATATCTCAGCTCTGTAGGTCCATAAAATGCAAGTCAACAAGGCCCAAAACTTTGAAGGTAGCATAAAAGTAATCCATAAGACTCCATTGGTTTAATATGTGTCTTCAGAAGCGATATGATAGTTGTGGGTGATTTTTTTTAGATATTCTTCTAAAACTCTCCCATTTGTGTTAAGCAGGAGAAAGTAAGTCATACACATCTGGGATGACATAAGGGTGAGTAAACCTCACTCAAATGTACCCTATATATGGGTATGTGTCACGAATCTTGCTATCCACAACAGAAACTTAATATTACAACTACAAGCAAATGAACAAATGAACTTGAACTAAGTGTCAGGCTAGTCAGAATGCATAACTTGCGTTGTGAATGCGCCGTTTCCATAAAACGCTCTACAGGTAACGCAATACCCTAAACCAGGGGTGGGGAGCCTTTTGCCATTAAGGGCCATTCGGGTACACTTACACATTTGGCAGACGCTTTTATCCAAAGTGACTTACAGTGCACTTATTACAGGGACAATCCCCCCGGAGCAACCTGGAGTTAAGTGCCTTGCTCAAGGACACAATGGTGGAGGCTGTGAGGATCAAACCAGCAACCTTCTGATTACCAGTTATGTGCTTTAGCCCACTACGCCACCACCACTCATTTACTAAACGAGTATTTACTAAATTATTCACGGGCCATACAATTGCTTGCAATTTCTGATTATAGGTTAAAATTAGTAAACGTATTCCATTATGTGCTCACGCACCAAGATTTCTCAAATAGCCTCGCGGGAGGGGTAAAATGGCCTAGCGGGCCTTATACCGCCCTGAGGCCTGACGGTTTTGTTTGCATGTCGCATATAAGACGAGGTGTAATCTACCCCATGCTATCATTGTGTGTTAAGCGACCCTTCTGAGTCAGGGCAATTATTATTCATAAACCGTTTGAAACAACTCGTCTAATGAGATTGCAATGTGTATTGTTATAGAGGCAAACAGATGCTTGCTACGGTTATTTCATCTCTAGTGTTGAGGTATATAATCAGTACCAGTATCCATTACAACTACCAAGAGACCAACAAATGATTTGAAATAATGATGAAATGATTACTTGGACTGCTAAGACGGCTATTATGATGTAATAGTGACACTGGGGTCTATTACAGGTCCAGTCTGTAATTGCAGTGACTGACAGGCTTTTAACAATAGCACTTATGGACATACGGTTGGACGTCACCAACCTTTGATTTAACACTGCGAGTTAGCAACAGTGTTGTAACGGTGGTCTTTAAAGTTTTATCTTAAGATAAGTTGCTCGTTATTTATGTTGAAAGGCCTATAGGTCTTATAAGAGTGAAATATAGTGCTGATCATTAACCAAAAATGACAGAAAGGACCACTGAAGGACTTATACCATAGGAATGCCAATGGTAATCATTCAATACTATGGTATTACCATTATTATCAATGCA
>JAVLUX010000001.1:40796404-40891404 GCA_032164185.1 Moxostoma hubbsi
ACACACACACACACACACACACTGCAGCTGCTATAGGCGTAACACTGTGACTTTGTGATCCGAAGGACATCAGAAGTGAGAGCTGGGATTGTGTTAACTGTATGTGGTCGACCCCCGGAGAGATTGAGTCACTGTAGCAGCTTTTATCTGTGCATGACCAAAATGTCGCTCTTGTACCGTTTTTACTTCATTTCAGAGAAGTTTCGTAAAGCCACTGTTATTGTCATATGTCTTTGCCAGCTGTGGATTTTGATATAATTATTAACGACCTTATTCATGCTAACGCCTTCTTTGATTTTTTTATTTATTTATTTTTTCTCCCCTTTTCTTCCCAATTTGGAACGCCCAATTCCCAATGCGCTCTAAGGCCTCATGGTGGCGTAGTGACTGCAATCCGAGTGGCGGAGGACGAATCTCAGTTGCTTCCGTGTCTGAGACCGTCAATCCATGCATCTTATCACGTGGCTTGTCGAGCGCGTTACCGCAAAGACATAGCGCGCATGGAGGCCCATGCTATACTCCGCGGCATCCACGCACAACTCACCACTTGCCCCGCCGAGGGCGAACCACATTATAGTAACCACGTGGAGGTTACCCCATGTGACTCTACCCTCCCTAGCAACCGGGCCCATTTGGTTGCTTAGGAGACCTGGCTGGAGTCACTCAGTCAAGTCAAGTCATTTTTATTTGTATAGTGCCTTTCACAACACACATTGTTTCAAAGCAGCTTTACAGAAAATCAGGCATTAACAGATGATAAAACTGTAATATCTGTGATGTTTTAGAGTCATCATTGTGTAGTTTGGTAAAATACGATTGTGAATTGTGTTTAAAAACAAGTAAGTAAATAATGATTGTATTTATAACCCCAGTGAGCAAGCCGAAGGCGACTGTGGCAAGGAACACAAAACTCCAGAAGATGTTGGTTAATGGAGAAAAATAACATTGGGAGAAACCAGATTCACTCTGACTAAACTGCATGAATATAATGACAATATTAGATATTTATGTGCAGTGCAAGTCATGGTCTAAAGTGATTAAACTAAGTAAGTGTTAAGGGCCTGTGTTTAAACAAAGATTTTGTAAGAACTGTAAGATTAATGACTATGTCTTTGAAGTTCTAACCCTAGCCCATCCTGAATTATCTGCAGAAGTGCACATAGATGCAATTGTCCTTTGTTAGTTGGCTGATGAAGGTTTTTTCGGGCAATTAATTAATAGTCTATATATTCCATTTTAAGAGTGTAGTTCATCATTAGGCTGAGGTGATGCAGGCAGAGATCAGTGAGGTGCAACGCAGTTAAACCTGGACGGTAATTTTGTTGAGGTCTATCCTAAGTCCAAGGTTCAGGCAGTGGCTTATGAAGTATCCCATGTCTTATGGTTGGAGTTGGCATCAGTTCATCCCCTAAAGTCCATCATAATAGACTGAAGTGATGTTCGGTGTTGTTCACTGAAGTGACTCAGCACGCCCTGGATTCGACTCATGACTCCAAGAGTGGTAGTCAGCGTCAGTACTCGTCGAGCTACCCCGGCCCCTCTCCATCTTTGATTTTTAATAGAATGAGGATTACAAAGCACTCCAGACAACATGAGTTTTGGAGAATTAGACGTGATCTAGGAGCTTTATACCGTTCATGCCATTGTAGAGCTGGTAAGTCAATCCCTCACAGCCTCGTTGCTATTCCCAAGTAACGTTTTTATCTCATTTTGGAGATTTTTGTTTAGCCTCTGTGATCCTTCATAAAGCCGAAAGAAGAGATTTGCAAAGCCTTGATGATCTTCGGACATTTATGCCAGCTGTACTTCGTACCAGTGACTTTGTTGTACTTTATGTGAGAAATTCAGTTATTATAAATTATATATGACTATATCCTTACATGACATCACTTACAATGCTTTATATCTGCAAGCATCCATTATGTCTGTGTAAAACAGTTCAGGCTCACGGGCAAGGAAGAGGCGAGAAACCGGCTTAACATATAAATGATAGGTTTAACGTAAAACTCAAAATACAAACACATAAGACAACGGACATGTCCGTGAACGATCTCTCTCTCACGTCCGTCTTCCGCAGTCAGCCCTTAACCCTCCCGGAGGCTTGATTAGCATAATACGGGACCGGGCGTGTTGAATCACGACCCGGCCCCGCCCTCCACCGTACCACAGTCTGTTTGTGTACTATAAGCGACCATGCGGTGTACATAAACAAGCATTCAAATGATTGTAATTTACACAGTATTATAATGAAAAATATCCCAAGTTTACCCCATGTGAGTCTACCCTCCCTAGCAACCGGGACAGTGTGGCTGTTTAGGAGACCTGACTGGAGTCACTCAACACACCCTGGATTCAAACTCGCGACTCCAGGGGTGGTAGTCAGCGTCTTCACTCGCTGAGATACCCAGACCCCCACTAAACTGTATTTTTGACTGTAGTCACAGGCAACCAATTCCCTACATAGCTGTGCCAGTTCCATGTCTCTCGAATCACTCGTATCACAGTCTTTCTTACAATCATTTTTTTATGTCCATTTATTTATTTATTGGGTGAGTAATCATGTAATAAGTTGCTTGCCCTGTCCGGGTCAATTTTGCTTTAATGACGGCTTACTTGTGTTTTACTTTCATATGTTTAACTGAGTAATACTTCTGGAGAAAGCTAAATCTGTTTGGAGGAAATTATAAGGGAGAATTTGGGGGTAAAACAGAGATACAAAAGGCAAAGATAATGCAAGGAAACCACTTCAGCGCAGATGGAATGATTTATGCTCCCACGAAGACGGCTGATTTGATAATCAGAGTGTATTTTTCCTCCGCTGCCTCATAACTCAGTCAGCATTTTTCTCAAATCTTTTTCTCATTCTGTCTTTCTCCTCCCTTTTTCTTTTTCATCTTTTTTTAATGTTGTTCCTTTCCCGAGGAAAACCTCCTCAATTTTTTAATGCACAAAGTAATACAAACAAACTAGCAATGAGTCCCATAACTCTCTTTTTCCATTTCTGTCTCTGTATTCCTCCTTCTCTTTAGTAATCCCCATATTTACTTTTTATTTCTCAAGAGAGCCACCTAGAGAGAGAGAGAGAGAGAGAGAGAGAGCGCTATGAGGATGTCCTTAAAAACAGATGCTCAGAACAGTAGCATACGTAACACGTCAGCACAGTATTCCTTAAGCGTTAGCATACTCAGTGAATTGTTACTACACAGCTATCACAGCCTAGTGTTTCTAAACACTTTGCAATATTTAATAAAGTTACTATACAAACAGTATAGTGCTACACTACTTTATAAACTCAAGGTGTAACTGTATTGTCTGCTACTTTATTCAACACAGCATTATTGTACACTTTGATTCTATATACAGTTTTATGTTACAATACATTCTTTACATTTACATTACATGTATGCATTTGGCAGACGCTTTTATCCAAAGTGACTTACAGTGCCCTTATTACAGGGACAATCCCCCCGGAGCAACCTGGAGTTAAGTGTCTTACTCAAGGACACAATGGTGGTGCCTGTGGGGATCGAACCAGCAACCTTCTGATTACCAGTTATGTGCTTTAGCCCACTATGCCACCACCACTCTTACTGTACTCTATACAATATTTCTGTACATTTTGATTCTATTCTATGTAGAGTAAAATGTTACAATGTTACTGTACTCAGTACAGTATTGCTATATACACTTGTATTTAATATACTGTATAAAGTGATATATATACATTTTTAATATACTCAATACACTTTGATTCTATAAAGAGTATAGTGTTGATATACACGTTTGAGTTCTTGAGTTTGCCGTCTAAATTGAATGTGGTGAGATACCGACTAATAATACTAAGACAAAAATTAAATAAATAGACAACACGTCTTTATTGTGTCGTCTTAGCTTCCAAAAAAGACAGTATTTCCAGTGAAGTGCGATTCACAAATGAATGACTCACAAGACTCACAAACTCATAAGTAATCCATTTGAATCAAACTAATGATAAGTTAACGGGATATCCCCTTGCAGAAACTAAATTCTATAGGAAATTGCTTACAATAATCAGTATAAATTCAGCCTTTTAAAGAGGTATACGAGGCATGAAGGCATTAAGACATGTACACATTCAGTGTTTGCATTGCATCATGTCTACTACGTTGTCTTAATTGTTTTAAAAGGCGACATGAATTTTTCACTGCATATGATATGCCTGACATCTTACAAAGCAGCTGAAATATTTACAGTATTTAAAACAAAATAATCATTTTCTAATATTTGTATAATGCTAGTTTTGAAATAGAAGTTGATTATATTTCAGACAAGAAATAAGCATTATATTTTATATCATCTTGGCTATCTCTCAAATCTCACATGAATTAGATAATTAGACATAACCAAAAAATGACAATTCTGTTATCATTTACTCACCTTCATCACCCTCATGTCGTTTTACACCCGTATGACTCACACACAAAAGATGTTAGCCTCAGTCACCATTCATTTTCTCTTTTCCATACAAAAAAGTAAAGAGTGACTGAAGCTAACATTCTGCCTAACATGCCTTTTTGTGTTCCATGGAAGAAAGAGAGAGATACAGGTTTGAAACAACATGAGGGTGAATAAATGATGGCGATAAATTATCATTTTGGGGTAAATTATCCCTTTAAGAAAAAGGCGCTCACTGAACTTCACCCCCTGCTTTATTTCTCCTCTTCTCCTCCCCCGCTTTGTTCTCTTTCTTTGCATGTTGAAAAATCTTTGAGGAGAATTTTCCGTGTGTTTGTGTGTGTGTGTGTGTGTGTGTGTGTGTGTGTGTGTCTATGCACAACGCTGTGTTTCTCTGTTTTATGTATTTTCCCTTGCACACACTTAAAAATCCCAGATTATGCATTGAAGCTTTACCTTGGATCTTTCATAGGGCATATGCACAAATATATAAATACATGCATGCATACAATACAAACAAACACACACACACACACAGTTTGAATTGAAATGCACTTGCTTCAGTCTATGTAAATTATTCACTTTCTGGCATGCAGCAAGATGTCCAACGGAAGCTACATGCTGCCACATGTAGAACACACACACACACACACACACACACACACACACACACACACAAACACATACATACACTCAAAAAATCAGCCTGATTGACAAATTTGTGACCATGGCAACTTTTTTGCAATACAAAATTCTTCATTAAAACTTTCTCTGCAGTTTCCTAGTTAAATGTCCAGCAGGGGGCGCCAAAAGTGAGTGAATGGTGTTGTAATCAGACAAGGTTTTAAAGGTAAATGTTAGATAGAGGTTTTAATGAGTAAAATGTATCTCCCTAACCTAAACCTTTTACATTGAGTGGAAAGTTTTCATTCATATTATAAATTTGAAAAACTATTAGACGATTAATCGACTATTGGCTTGTTTTCCCACCTTACTGTAGTTATCGATCTTGGCAAAACCCACTAAAACCCACCAAAAATGTCAGTTCGCAAAACTTTGTTATAGTAACGTTCATTCTATGAGACTAGGTTTCATAAAATACATACAACGACATTCATACAAGCACATAGTCTTACACACTGCAGCTGTTCCACCCATACAGTGTAGGGCTGCACAATTAATCGAAATAACCGCGATATGACCTTGTGCGATTATTAAATGGCAAAGGGCTGCTTTTTAATTAAATAAATAAATAGTCTTCTCCCTTCAAAGTTTATTTGCGCGGCTCTGTCCAATCTATATTAAATTAGAGCATTATTACAGTGTTTTCAGAGCGGTTCTGTGCTCCACAACTCCCTCTCATGCTTACAGTAACGGAAGTGCTCCGTGTTCGCTTCCGTTTGCTCACGTGCGCTAAACGCTTTATTTACACTAAACAGGCGCGTCCTGCGTGCAGCGTTTTTTATTATTATCTGCGGTAGCAGCATCTCAGTCTCCGCAAGGCACAGGTATCATAATAATAACGCAGATAAACAAGATGGGGTATAATTCAAACATCTTTATTAAATGACTGCTGAGCAAACAGCATTAACAGTAACACCTGTGGAGTCCAGCAACATCTCTTCCTCCAGTCTCCCGTCATTTGTTTACCTCTCACGAGAGAGCGTGTCGCACTTATTACACTCCCCGCGGAAACAAGTGAAAGCGGAACTAATATTACCAACATCCAACAAAATGGAAAGGAAGGAACGTACATATAATAAATCTATATCAAATATTTAGTTACTATAGTATAATGCATTGCTAAATTAAATATAATAAAATAATTAATAAAAATAATTAAATGAAACGGTGACAAACTATACAAAATTTTCACTTTAAATTAAATTACATTACACCAATGGGTTATCAGTTCAACTTCAGTTTGACATTAAGCCTCTTTCTATAGGACTATGTTATATACAGTAAAGAATAGTTTGTATAAGCCAACTAGTTTTTAAGGCCTAGAATAAAGAGTAAAATTTATATTTTTTAATATTTTTTGTGTATACTGAATTATTCAATCAACCAACATTATTTTTGACAGCAAAAACTAGGCAACAACTATGGTTTTACCAACAGGTAAATGTAGTTAACAGTGACATTGAGCAGAAAGCTTACCATATAACCAGTTTTGACAGAGCTGCTGTTAAAAGTTAAATGATCAGCATTGATTGATGAGATGAAAAGAAAATTGGAGATCGGTATCAGATGTTAAAATCCTGATTGGAGCATCCCTAATATTCAAGTTGACCGTGTTTCAAAAACTAATGATGATGATTAGTGGGCTGAGACCCTATCACAAAATGGACAAAAACAGGTACACGGTGGATGGTAACATTTGGATATGAAGAAGACTTTGTTTCACTGTTTATATATTTATTTGTTTGTGGTTGAACTGAAAAAAGGTCTCAGTTTGGTTCTTTTTAAGAGGGTTCAAGTGTGAAAACCCCAGCAGTCTTTTTACAGTTGAACATGTGGAAAACATCACCATGTTCAAATCGCAATCACAATATTTTTCAAAATAATTGCAATATTATTTTTGTCCAAATCATGCAGCCCTAATACAGTGTTACCCGTTACAGGTATACAGTAAAAAAGCAACTTTTAACACACACAGTCTGTACAGATGAAGGTCATTTCTAAAAGCTCTTTGTAAATTCCTCTGGATTTTGAGCATGTTTTGTGGCCTTGTGACCTTAATGCTTTCACAGTGTGGCATTAAGGGCAATGGCCGAGTCTTATGCACAGACACGTGCTAAGACACAAACACACACACAACTTCCGTGATCCAGTGTTGGGAAAGCTACTTCAAAAGTGTACTGCTGAACTACAAGCTCCTTGTTATAAAAATAGTCAAACTACAGTCAAGTTACAAAGAAAAAGTACTTAAAAAAGTTCAATACAAAAACTACACTGAAGATGAAATGTCAACATAAAATCCGAATTGATCCTTTTTACTTTATTAATACATGTTTGTGATCTCATTGGGAACAATTTGTATTTTTATATGAATATTCATAGTTTAATATTAAATGTCTGGATCTGTGACAAGGCTGAAATGGTCAAATCTATGCATAAAAGTACATATGTAGATTTGAAATGTACCATTAATAAATGATTAAGGCCTGGTTAAACGTTTCCAATTCAGTATAAATGTGACCTTAAAAGATTTGAAATCTGTTAGTTTGAAGAAAAATACATTCCTAGCACGTGAAAGTTGAATAAACATCAATATATGAGAGAGAAGACATTTTAGGAGAATCCACACTACACCGATACTCAATGGAAAAATTTGCTTGTTGCTGAAAAAGTTGCATCGTTTTAAAGTCAGTACAGTAGTTAAAGAGTTAAATCACTTCTTTTAGATAGTTTATGTTGGGATCGCGCAATCATATGCACATTTACAGAGCCAGTGTGTATCTTCCCGAGTCTGAATGGGGAAATGTGTGGATAGATAGATGGAAATATGGGTATGTGTACGGATGGGGGAGGAGAGAGAGGGTGAATGAGTGGGAGGCGTAAGGGATCGCAAAGGGAATACCACTCTCACTGAAGCGTGACTGAAGAGCAAAGCAGACAGGCCGAGCAAGAGATAGCGAGAGAAAGAGACAGAGAGAGTTGAGAGTGTGTGAAAAGCAGAGGAAAGACTGTAGAATGCAGTATTGATCTTTTTGCAGTCGAATGAAACAACAAAACTCAACGATTAATTAAGAACTAAAAGATTTGGATGAACTGCTGTGATCAAAATATCAGTCTGTTTGTGAAACAAGTAAAGAAATAGAGAGAAAGAGTGTGTGTGTAAGTCGGAACAGGCTTTATAAGCAGCCGGGAAATCGATCTCCACTTGTAGCCAAACAAATTTATGATGTACAAACAAAAACTCTTTCGTGTCCAATTAGAGAGAACACATGTACAATCAGACCCATGACAAATACTCTTGCACATCCTGAAATAGTGTGCACAACTGACCAACACACACATTTACTTGCTGAAAATTGCTCAGAATATTTTTATTGGGCGTCATTACCAATCAAGCTGTAATTTTTCCAAACTATGCAAGAAGTGTGTGGTACGGTGGAGGGCGGGGCCGGGTCGTGATTCAACACGCCCGGTCCCGTATTAGGCTAATCAAGCCTCCGAGAGGGTTAAAGGCCGACTGCGGAAGACGGGCGTGAGAGAGAGAGATTGTTCACGGGCAAGGAAGAGGTGAGAAACCGGCTGAACACGTGACATCATAGTTTAACGGAGAACTCAAAATACAAACACATAAGACACCGGACATGTCCGTGAACAATCTCTCTCTCTCACGGCCGTCTTCCGCGGTCGGCCTTTAACCCTCTCGGAGGCTTGATTAGCATAATACTGGACCGGGCGTGTTGAATCACGACCCGGCCCCGCCCTCCACCATGCCACAAAGTGTGAAAATGTTACGTAATTATGTTACATTAAATGTTAGCTATGAAGTTAGCCTTAGCACTACAAACCAGTCAGCCACTTTATTTTAAAAACATACTTCATGACATACAAAAATGATATAAATCTCCTGTGGTGCATGTACAAACACAGATGGACATTGTCTGTACACTTAAGTCCACAGTGCTAAAAGTGCCAGAAGTCGAAGAAACACCCTTGAATAATTCGTTTTAAATGATATCTCAATAATTTGGAGTAGATTCATAATGTATTTATCTTTAGAGAGCCTGAGAGCAAAGTGACTCATGATGGATCAGGTCACATATACAGTATAATATGTAATATAATATATTTATGGATTAGGCCTAGTGTATAGTGTGGTTCTGTACACCGGAATTAGGATTAGGACTCAATTTGTTAAGATTTTATGTGGTCGTCATTAACTGAGCGTTTGGCGAATCAGTTTGATTGTAAAATGCAGTTTTCAGTCCTCTAAATAAATTAACTCTGTGTACAAAACAATATTAGGCATATGACTCCTTTCCAGGATTACTTCCCTCTTTTATCCTTCTTTTCTACTGCTCTGGAGTGTCTCAGAGGGAATGAGTTGCTTATAATGAGTTGCAGGAAATGCGAAAGAGTGAGAAACTGCTGGGACTCTATCATCTAATGAACACAGTGCAAAAGGAGAGGAGAGACAGAACTCAAGACAGACGAATAAACAGAGAGAGAGCGAGAATATGATTGAGTTATTGTCACCTGATAATCTCAGTGTGGCTTCATGTTTCTTCTGCTTGTTTGTTTGATTGACTCGTCATAAAACCACTTGCATAATCCACATCTCAAAGAAAGACAGATAAACAGACGGACAGAGAAAGAGAGACAACATGAATTTAGAATTCCAAATAGAATTTCCAATTAGACATAAATGTTTCAATAAATGTTCCATAATGTTCCAATTAGACATAAATGTTCCAATATATGTTCCATAATGTTCCAATTAGACATAAATGTTTCAATAAATGTTCCATAATGTTCCAATTAGACATAAATGTTTCAATAAATGTTCCATAATGTTCCAATTAGACATAAATGTTTCAATAAATGTTCCATAATGTTTCAATTAGACATAAATGGTTCAATAAATGTTCCATAATGTTCCAATTAGACAAATGGTTCAATAAATGTTCCATAATGTTCCAATTAGACATAAATGTTTCAATAAATGTTCTATAATGTTCCAATTAGACATAAATGTTCCAATAAATGTTCCATAATGTTCCAATTAGACATAAATGTTTCAATAAATGTTCCATAATGTTCCAATTAGACATAAATGTTTCAATAAATGTTCCATAATGTTCCAATTAGACATAAATGATGTCATTGATGAACCTAATTATTCTATTCAAGAATAGTCTATTCAGGAAAACAGGAAACAGGAGCAAACAGGATCAAATTAGAATGCTATTGATATTTTAGGGGCATTACACGTGACTTAATAAGTTTCTATTACTTTAAAACTTTTTAAACTCTTTTTGGTTGTATTTGGAACCTTTGTTTTTAAGTGTGTACATCAAAGAACATACTGAGGCCTGATAAATCAAGGACACGTCACACCACAGACAGCTCAGTTCAAACCAGAGCACTTTAGTACACAGTAACCCACAGTGGAAACCTTGAACATCATCTGAAGAGTGCTGTTGTCAGAGAATGCGGTAAAGAGGAATGGAGGGAAGGAGAAAGAGAAGAAAAAAGTTCACAGGCAGCGGGAAAAAAAAAGTGTTTGAGAGAGATAGATGAGGGTTGGCCCAAGGTACAGGACGATGTTGTGAATATTTGATGCTGATGGATCCATGCTCACTCCAGCGGAACAAACTGGATTGGAGCTCGACAGTACCACACACAAACACACACACACAATGCTGCTCAGGTGGAAAAGTCTCATTTAGGATCAGGGCCATTTGGTCTAACACAAATGCTCATTTCTGCTTTACTGGACCCAATCTACACCAGCACACCTGCGTTCCTCTCTCTCTCTTTCTCTCAAAGCATTTCCACCTGTCAACACATGCTCACACCTGGAATTTATATCTCAGAAAGCACCCATTTAAAATGGTTTTGCTGGTCATCATGACTTTCAAATGTTCTTAAAGGAATACTCCAGGATCAATTCAAGTTAAGCTCATATTGTGGGATAATGTTGATTAACGTAAAAAATTATTTTACGTCGCCTCTACTTTTCCTTAAAAAGCAAAAATTGTGGTTGCAGTGAGGCACTTATAATGGCGCCAGTTTTTGAAGGCAGAAATGTGGAGCTTATAATCATATAACAGCACTTACATTAATTAATCTGCAAAAACTTGTATTTTATTTGAGCTTTAAAGTTGTATCTTGTTGTTTTAAAGTTGTTTTTACAGTCATTTTAGCTTTTAGTATTTACAGAGTTAGGTTGTCATGGCAATGAAGTTGTAAAACTGGATTTAAATTACACAGAAAAGGTCAGAAAGCGATTTGATCACTTTAAAAATGTTAACACATATCATGTTTGTGTCTTTAAAACAGTATTTACGGATTGTCCCCCCATTCACGTCCATTGTCATTTTCTTTTCAGTACATTCGAATCTTGAAAGCGTCGTTTTCATTGGCTGTAATTGACTGTATTACAGAATTACCAAAGCAATAGCATGAGAAAAAAAAGTGAAATTAAAGTTAATGAAATCTCTCTCTCTCTCTCTCTCTCTCTCTCTGTAAACAGGTGTCAGTGTAATCTTCATGCATCTCAGTGCGTGTATGTGGACGGCAACTTACAGTGTCAATGTGAACACAACACGACTGGACAGGACTGCCAGCGATGCAAAAAAGGATACAAAGCCAAGACCTGGAAAGCAGGATCGTACTTACCCACACCGAATGGATCCCCCAATACATGTGAGCAAAACACACATACCGTAGATACAAAAGAAGGTTGAAGACCCCTTCTTTAAATCACTCTATATAACTCTTAATTAAGCCCATCATACTGAAATTTCCTCATTATTTTCTGGGTTCTGTGAGACCTACTCCAGAATCTTTACCCAGCTATGCTCGCAAAAACCAGACGAATGGCTACCCAGCAGCCTGGGTCTGATTTATGTTTGAAGATAAAACAAAAATGATCAGTAGGGACTCAAAATAGTGTAAAACAATATTGTGATTTGAAACGATGGATCAAAGAGACGAAAGACAGAGAAAAGGCAGAGGATGACAAAGAGATCGTATTTCCCCCTCTTCTGTACAGTATCCAAAGGGAGATCCTTTGGAACTCAACATCCCTCCATTTTACCAGCAGAACTGATGATAAAATAATAATCTAGGGCAGCAAACACACACAGACACAGATGAATTCAGCAGACTGCAGCCCTCAACTCTCACTCACTCCGCTTACACTTACACACTCACGCACACACACAGAAGTGCGCTTGAGCGCTGCAGAGCCTTTTAGACTTCACAGATCTGTCAGCTCGCAGGAAGATCAAGACTGCTGGTGTGGCGGCCCAATTCCCAGAGAACAGAGAAGCGCAGATGCGTACTGCCTTCCCAGCCTACAAAGTGTTCAGAAACACACAGCACTCCAAACGAAACACACACTCAAGTTCAGTGACGTAGCGTGTGTGTGCACCTCTGTGAAGAAAAGCTCCCAGCTGTGCACTAATCACTGACACTGAAAAAGAAATGCGCATAATCAAACACTAGCTCTGTTCCAAATCCTAGTGAGCAGCAGACCTAGACAGTATTTTAAAGTATCGTTGGCTGCATTCTCAGTTTATTCTTTATGGTGAAGTCAATCTCATGCATTGCGATAAGCTCTGTGTACAAATACACACATCCGCTTGTGACAGGGCGGAGGGCGTGGCCGGGTCGTGCTTATACACACCTGGTCCCTTATCAGGCTAATTAAGCCTCCGAGAGGGATAAAGGCTGACTGTGGAAGCTGAAAAGACACAAACACACACACAACGGTCAGCTGACCATAAACTACTCAAAGAGTGAGAAAAAGTAAATGTGTTCACTTGCAATACGTTTCGAATTCCCTCAAAATTGGCCTTATTCGTGAGCAGAAAAAATGTGTGTGTAAATGTGTGTGTAAATTGTACCCTTGAACTCAATGGGACAATGTACTGCATGTAAGACTAGTTTTACTAACAATTTACGCACTAATTTGCTCTGCTCGTGTTTCGTTAATAACTTCTGCGTATCCTTGCAATTATCTTGGGTTCGCTTGCAAAATCTTTATCCATCCTTTAAGAAAATGAACCATTGTTTTACTACTGTAACCATATTTTAACCATGATATCTGTAATGCTTAAGTTCTTTTAATAACTTGAAACAACCTCTTAAAAACCCTGTGCTCATGCCACAAGATGCTGAAATAGCATATAGCGCATGTTAATATAGAAAAACGGTTACAAAAAAGAGCAGAATGACACAAATGAATGACACATTTACTTCTATCTCTATTTCTCTCAGGTTCTCAGGCACTGGCCGGTTCTTCTTCTGGTTCCAGTAAGTACAGAACCCTTAACACAGGAGAGGATGAGTTCTTTCATCCTCTCTCTCTCTCTCTCTCTCTAGCTAATATGTCAATCATCTGTCTCTCTCTCTCTCGCTGTCTCTCTCTTTTCATTGTCTCTGCGCTCCATCCCTCATTATGTCTTCTTCATTTTTCATGGGGCTCCTGTCCCGCTGCTTTCATCATCATCATCAAAACACAGAATCTGCCCACAGTTCAATGCAACAGCAGAGAGCAGGAGAAAGATAGAGATAAGAAAAAGATGAAGGAATGGTAGAAAAGGAGAAAAGATGGAGGGATTCCTTAAGGGTTCGAGCAGAAGGAGAGCAATTATGGATACTCTCTGAGGACACATCTCCACAGCAACACACACACACACACACACACACACACACACACACACACACACACACACACACACACCAGAAAATCAGCCAACATCTAAAAAGGGCTTTCCCAGAAATCAACAGTACAGCTGGTAGGCTTGAATGGCTCACGTCTACCTCACACACCCTTAAAAAATTTCACTATGGTAACTAAGTGAATGTTACTATATTAAATACCATATATATAATTTTCTGTCCTGTTTATCACACTACTTTGTTTTAATGTTTAACCTGAAATTCTTATTTTTTTTGTAAAAATGGCAGAAAGTCACACTTGTGGTGTTCCCGGTCAAAAATGACCGGCCCATTAAAATGTATATAAATCTCTCATTATTCATATATTTTCACTAGATATTGCATTATTGAAATTTTGAACTAGTTTTGAACTTTTTGAACTTTGGAACTAAAATAGCATTATTTATTGATTATTTTGACTATAAAAAATTATTTTCACAGAATGGTATGTGCTTTTTATAACACGATTATTATTTTAGTAAACATTGTTCTTACTCTTTGTGAGAATGTGAAAGTTCCCAAACACATTGTTATAATATTTTTCCTTTAGTTTCTTTGTTCTTGTGGGGTCAAGAATAGTTCAGAAGTTGCCTGGGATATCAAAGTGTGTGTGTGTGTGTGTGTGTGTGTGTGTGTGTGTGTGTGAATGTGAAAGTTAATTTGTTCCTATGGAGTCAAGAAAGGTTCAGAAGTTTCCTGGGATGTCAAAGAATCATTGGGTTTTTATTTTCAAAGAAAGATTTGCTCACAGATTTGCTGAACACAAATTTTTAGCACAAAATAAGGATTAAAATGATAAAGAAAAACAGACACACATGATACACTTGTTGGCATACAGTAAGAGTACTAATCTAAAAAAAAAACATGTGGATAGCATAGCTCAACTTATGCGATTAATATAATATTGGAAGGATTTGATGAGTTGAGTTCATATTGAAATCTGACTTGATTGCAGAATTTGGTATATTGACAAATCTAAGCTGTTTAACACAGTGTTGAAAAACTCTAGGGAAGACGTGAGATTACTCTGCTCTTTTTCTAAGGAAAAGAAAAAGAAGTAGAAGTGCAAAAGTCTCCATTTGAATGAAGGAATGTTATATTTATATAGCGCTTTTCTGACAGTACAGTCAAAGTGCTTTACACAGTGAGCAGGGGACTCTCATCAACCAGTGCAGAATGTGCAGAATCCACCTGGACGATGTGACAGCAGCCATAGTGTGCCAGTACGCTCACCACACACACCAGCTATTGGTGGAGAGAACAGAGTAGAGTAGGGGCTCAAGAGGATAGGCAGGCTGGCTGTGAGGCGAGCCGCTGTTGCCTCGAGCCCGGACGGAAGTCAACGAGCGTGCCGGGGGGGCGGGTGGTTCGCGGGAGTGTACCCGGCGAAACTGAGCCCGCTCCCATCCCCAGATCGCCTCCATCACCAGCCGCATCGTCCTCAAACCCGTGGGAAGAATATGCGCTGCGGGGAGGCGGCTGGAGTGGCTTCTGTTGAAGGAAAGCCGCGACCGCGTTGCCATGGTCATGTTCTGGCAGTGAGAACATGAACCATCCACAAATGCTGCCTCGGTGTGATCGCAGCCCAGACACACGAGACAGCGCCTGTGGCCGTCAGAAGCGGAGAGCACTCTACCGCATACAGGAGCTACACAGGGGCGGAAGGGCATCTTTATAAAGACCTAAAAAGGACATTCAACGCCAGCTGCGTATTTGCTCTTTTAGAGAAATAACTCTTAACTGCGCTGTCGAAGCGCCCAGGGGCAAGCTGCACGACCGTGCAGAGAAGGGAGCGAGAAAGACACAACGTCGAAGTGAGCGACAGATGGGGAACTATGGTTACCATGGTACATTTTTGTATAGTATCTGTAAGATCGTTTTCCTCACAGGTTTTTACAACAGTCAATAGTCATGTTATTTTGCTTTTCTCGATAATAGATTCTGATTATTGTTCCACAAAAAGAGGTTTTAAGGAACTACCCCTTCATTTACCAAAACAACTCTTCCTGTGCCAGTTCCTGTGGAAACTGTTTCCATGGCAATGACCACCATGGCACTGCCCCTGACAACTACAGAAACCGTAATGATGGTTTCTACAACTGTTGCCCCTGACGTGACTACAGACCTCAAGCCAAATCCATTTTCAACAATCCCTCAAACAGACAGCCTGACCGCACAGCAAACCACTGCAGGTGGGACAGAGAGCAGGTCGTGTAATCATGGTACAAAATGCACTGCCAATGGCTGATCAATTTAAAAAAGATCCACAGGCCATTCGTGAGATGATATTCTACGGAGGACGGGGATGGAATTCATCCATCCCTTACAAAATGAACCATGGTTTTACTACAGTAACCATATTTTTGTAAAAAAGCTATTGTGAGGGAACCACGCACGGAATCGCAGCTGGTTAGGACAGAAACTCAGATTAACATGGAACAGCCGCTGTTTTTCTATTCGCTTTTGGAAATTGGCAACTTTTCATTTTGGACCCTGGTTGTAACTGCGTGAAGGTGTAGGTAGAGGAAGTGCATGTTTGAAACCTGTTTTGAACACATATGAAGGATCACAAAGCCCTTATACTGTAACTGTGGTGCAACCTATGAATTACGTAAGGTTAAACTGTAGCTGTTTTTTTTTTAACTTCCTCCCTCCCTTACACACACACACACACACACACACACACACACACGTCCACTTACAGACAGGGTTGACTTTATGCATTGTGACGGGGCAAGTTTCAGGGATGCTGAGTAGATCTCTACCCCTCTTGTCACTATAGTGACAGTTATGAATCACATTTTTAACTCGCAAACTGTCTGTGTTCACGTGGAAAAGCACTTAGTGGAAGTGGAGCCCAGAATGCTGTGATGTCAGGAATGTAGGAGCGTTTGTGTAACATTGCAAAGCTTTAAACTGCCAGTCACCATCACACACACACACACACACACACACACACACACACACTGACTACATCTAACTGGTGCATTATTATTCCGAGAGACAGAGGGATGATCTGTGCAGGCATTTATGATAATTAGCCAGATTCACAGTGTTTTGGAGGTATACATACGAAAATATGTCATTGCATCCACATTTGTAATAGAAGTTCAAAAAGGGCCTGCAGAGCAGACACAATGTGTTCGGTGTGTGTACGAAGCTACAAGCTATAGTTGAAGAAAACCTTCCTTTGGGGACATTCAGGGACATCATCGAATAGAAAATCAATCTATAAGCACAGATTTCGTTTCTAAAGTGGTCGTGCAAAATGGTAGAAAATGTGCATTCCTATCATAAGTTGCACTACAAATAATCGTTTATAATGTTTGTTTGTTTTTTTTGCATTAAAAGGGGATTTTCCTCAGCGGCTTGGATGAGAGCGCTAACACTATAATTTTTTATTATTTACTTTTAAATAACTTTTATTACTTTTAATACAATTTAAAATAACTTTCCATAAACATTTGTATATTTGTATAAGAGTTTATACAAAGATTCTTATAATTACTATAGATCAACCCTACATACAGTACGTCTATGGTGTGTCCCCATTTAGATAGCTAAATAAACATGTCTGTTGGGGCAAATTTTGCCTACATGAAGTCCCCACGTGATATGTCCCCATAAGAATAGTAAAACCTGATATCATCTACATTGTGACGACCAGCTAACGGTACCCGCGAAAAAAACAAGCGCTTAATTAACACACTAAATAATGTCCCCATAAAAATCTAAAATTACTAAAAGTTTTTCATGAAGGTTAGGCTCAGGAGTACGGGATAGAAAAAACCATTAGCTCAGTATGAAACAACAGAAGTCAATGGAAAGACCCCACCAATATAGAAAAACAAACACTTGTGTATGTATAGCATATGGCCCAGAGAAATCAATCTCATAAATCATGTCTGTGTTATTCTCTCCCGTGTAGTCTTAAGGTCCAAGGGTCTACCAAATAGGGGGCACAACTACACTAATACAAACACACACAAGCATGTAGCATGCACATGCGACACTAACACACACTCTCATATGTACAAACAAGAAGACGAATGGGGGAGATGATATGTAGGCCAGTGTATTGAATGGCCTTTCTTACACACACACACACACACACACACACACACAGACTCACACACAGGCAGGCAGGGATTTTATGATCAGTGTGTGAGTGTGTTCAGACAGGGATTACAAGGTCACCATGGTGAGCTTGATTCTCTGGCTGCTGGTTGGTCAGTTGGGCAAACGGCCACAAGAGGAAGAACAAACCAACACACACTCAGACACACACACACACACACAAACACCACATTAAATGACATCACACATCATATTTGATCTCTGGGTAGTACGTTAATTTTGCGCTCCGTTAAACTCAAAAGTCCGAATTTCGGAGAATGCCACTTGAAGGATTTACAACTTGGAAACTCTGGCAGAAATGTTCAAACTTGATGCTGGAGAATAATATCACAAACCACAAACATCTGGCTTTGATTGGAACATAGTATATAATATATGTAGTTTTACTGTGTATCAGAGTCTATCTGTTTGATGACCTTTCAGCTAAAGGCCTGAAGCAGTTATTATCATATTTTATCTGATTTACCGTTGTTCATCTTTAATGCTACAACAATAACTGATTCTCCAGCTTTGAACACAGGTGGGACAGTGTGACCCTTAAAGGCACGAGTAGTTGTAGAGATAAAGTAGCTGCCTAAATACATTTTAATGTAAAAAAAATATAGAGAATGCATCTGCATAAAATGTAGAATTTTTAGAGAAATATAGCTTGAGGAAACTTACATAGGCCACATCCACACAAATCCATATTTCTTTTGCAAACACATTGATTTTGCCATGTTTACGCCTGTCATCCACATTGGAACGGCGTCTTACTCCAGTCTTACACCTTAAACGGAGGTTAAATGCTCTCCATTACCGCAGACTTTGGAAAATAATAGCATTAGGAACATTCGAAAACTGATAAAAAGGAGGTTTCTCAAATGTAGATGTATTAGTGTGGACATGTCACTGTAGTTTAATATGTAAATATTACTATAAACCTTAAATATAAACTAATAGTAATAATATAACAGTTCAGAGTCTCCGGGGATGTGCAAAAGCAGTATTTGTAATGGCAGAAAGTTTATCTAGCTATACTCGATAACGCACATGTCAGTGTTTTATTGACGAATACAATTTCAAATGACAAATTTCAGCCATTCAAGCGCAAATTTAATGTAAAAATATCTAAACATACTTAAAACAAGACAAATTTACTTGAGATGCAAAGGGACTTCACGAGACTTCACTGAAGTCCTTCACACGTCTTGCAAATCAACATTTTACCACATAAGCATGTCAATTCTTACAAGCCCATTGTGCAGTTAGTTTTTCTCCCTGTTGACGTTCTACTCGAATTTAATATAATTTCAACTTTGTACCTGAGCTATTTTAGTGAGTTTGGAAAATGTTATTAAAGCATTTTAAAATGTATTTAAAGCAATTTTACTACTTTTAAAATCTGAGATGAATCATGATTAACTATGAAAATGTATGAGATTAATCACGATTACAATTTTTAATCTACTGACAGCCCTAATTTTTTATTGTTTTTTGAAAAAAAAATTTTTTTGCACATTTGTCGTCAAACAATTGCGTCATTTTTAGTTTATTCAGATCCTTCTGTACCGTACATACAAAGTGAATTGCAAAAATGCCTGATTAAATCATTTAAGAGTAAAACAGTCCTCCATTACTCTCAATTTCTAAGAAGTTTACGCAACCGTTCAGGTCCACATCTCACTAAATAACTATTTATTTATGTCTATTTTTATATTCAAAGTTGCATTTAGTTATAAAAGCTAATACATTTGTTTCTAGAGTAATTGGGGTGCTTGACAATTGCACGGTCTAAAAGGTTTGGGAACCACTGTCATGGATTACCATATCCAGAGTAATATATCATACCATATAATGTACATAGACTATAGTTCTTCCCTTAGTATACTATAGAGCTTAATGATGATGTAATGTTCCTTAATCCAGCACAATGGCATGTGCAACATCACACCGACAGTCCAGTCTGTACTAAATGATGTACTAAAATAATCTAACTGCAGATCACTTGAGGCCTTGAAAATGTGCTCTAATCAGATAAACCCATGACACACTGATTTCATTTTCTAACTCTACATGGATGTTACACAACACATGCATAACTGCCTCAGAGTGGGATCTCATTTGTAGTGGGACGCCCCCTATGTGACTTAAAAGGAACTGCAAGAGCCAAGATTTTAAAATGCATGTTGTTTTTTTTTGTTTGTGTGTATTTTCTATACTGACTTGTGTGTTTTCTACCCTATTTCTACAACATTCACCTCTCAAATCCTATTAGACGTCCCTCCACCAACCATTGAAACACAAACCATAGCTAAAACAGAGATTACGACCCCTCCTACCACCCCTGAAGCCCCACCCCCAAACACATCCCCTCCTAGTCCTCTCAATGAGCTACCTAAAGCACCTGCTCTCACTGAGGCCACGCCTCTCAAAGCCACAGCCCTGGAGGAGGGGCCTGTCCCTGAACTTCCAGAGAGCAAAGGTATGTTATGGCCTCTAGTAAGTTTGTGTGTGCGCTAGTGATGTTAGTATTCTATAGAAGCCTCTTTCACTTGCACTTGTTTTGGCAGTCGTAGCGTTGCAGTCAAGCCAAAGCTCAGTGACTCTGTTGCCAGTAAGTCATCTACTCCAACTGACCCCTAGAGTATTGTGGGTAACAGCTGCAAAGCGTGTGCACAGTGGGAAATCAATGCTCAATTAGACAATGTTTTCCTCTGTCATAATATAGGGTGACTTTGCATCTATCAGCATAAAGCGGATTAGGGCGGACTGCACATATAAAACTTAAAAGATCCACCTGATCGAAGCGCGCGTACAATTGGATGCAATTACAGCATGCTCATTGATGTTTACTCTTATGAGCTTTTGTGTACCTCAAGCATCAACTTGTAAACAAACAAGTCGGTCTGTGGAAATAATGTTCGCAATTAAGTCCAGGTTTCTTTATATGTTTAACGTTACATATCACATTTGACATATTTGTTAAATACTTAATGCTTTCATTTTCTGACTTTAAAGTCAAATATTCCAGGTTCAATAAAAGTTAAACTCAATCAACAGCATTTATGGCAAAATGTTGATTACTATAAAAAATGGTTTCTACTCTACTTCTACAATCTACTAAATTTGAGGTTTCAGCCAGGCACTTACAATGGAAGTCAATGGGGCCAATGTTTACAGGGTTTTAAAGGCAGAAATGTGAAGTTTATGATTTTATAGAAACACTTACATTAAAATTTGTGTTTTACTTTCGTTTTTATGGTTGATTTAGGGTTTTTACATTTTACAGAATTACGTCGTCGTGGCAATGAAGTTGTTAAATTGGATACAACTTTACACAGAAAAGGTTAGTTAATGATTTTATCACATTTAAATCATGTAAACATGCATATTGTTTACGTCTTGTGGCTGTACTTTTGAAACTGTGAGTATTTTAACGTATTTTAACGAATTGGCCCCATTGACTTCCGAGCTGTAACACAGATTTTTGCTTTTTTTATATTTAAGAAAAGGAGGGACAAGTCAGAATCCATTTTTGTGGAAATCAACATTATGCCATACGTTCTGTTGATTGAGCTTAATTCGTATTGAATCCAGAATATTTCTCTAACAGTGCTTGAGAATTATGCACCACATAATTTTGATGGTATTTTTATGCATTTTAACTACACCTTAAATGGTCTGAGACTTAGTGAACAAGATTAAGATTCAACTTTATTGTCATTGTGTAGAGTACAGGTACAGAGTCAATGAAATGCAGTTGTTTTCGCTAAGATGGGGTCAGAGCGCAGGGTCAGCCATGAAACAGCACCCCATGAGCAGATAGGTGGTATCTTGACGGTGCTGGGGCTTGAACCCCCGACCTTTCAGTCAGTAACCCAGAACCCTAACCACTGAGCCACCACTGGCCCCTCACAAACATTAGCCATTGCATTTGCTATTGCAGGGATAGTCCACCTAAAAATGAAAATTCTGTCATCGCACTTGGTCTCCCTCATTGTCGTTCCAAGCATTTTTAAAGAATGTCCATTCTGCTCTTTTCTATACAATTAAATCATACAATAAAGGCATACAGTGAACACTGGATGTCAAGCTCAAAAAATGACAAAATAAATAAGTAAAAGTATCATAAAATAGTCCATACGACTCGTTTGTTATATTCCAAGTCTTCTTAAGTCATACAGTTGCTTTGTGTGAGGAACAGAACAAAATTAAAGTCATTATTTACTAGAAATCTTCCTCTCCAGCATAGCTTTCAGATCTCGATGGTCCACCTCATAAAACGTCACACAAAGTTTGATATCAGTAAGAGCAAAAACATGTTCTCGTAGTCCAACGTCCTGTGACCAATCATGACACACCATGATTGTATGTGCACAAATATTAATCACATTATTAAAGCATACATTTAAAAGCCAATGCACTATTGGTACAAATCAGACAAGCAAAACCATCTGAAGAGAAATGTCTTCAATTTCCATCAAATTGTCCCCACCTGTATCCTTAGTCAGACATGTAGGTTGTGTAGTTTCAAACAGTAACATTGTCACATTTAAGAAGCTTAAATAGTAATTAGTCAAACAGTGTGTTGATTGCGATATCTTTTGAATATTAAAACTTTAACTTCTCCCTCTAGAAGCCTCTAAACCTGAGAAAAATGACTCAGGTAAACCTGTGAAGCCAGTGAAAACGACCGACGTGAAAGGTAATGAGGTAGTGTTTTAGCTATGATGTAGCTGTTTCAATGGCTGTCTCTACTACATGCTGAAATCACCTTTTTTTTAGTGCAAATAGATTGATGCCTTTCATTTGACCCAAATCCCTCACAATCCCTCAAAGTAGATTTGATGATTTGTGTTGTGTGGTACTCGTGGTACTGGTGTGACTGTGTTGACTAAAAGGACTGGAATAAGTATTGCTGGTGTGCATAAGGGTGAACGGTTTGTAAAGCTGTAAGACAACGTGACTGATGCGGTTCAAAACCTGTTTGTTACTTCCTAACGTCAGGTTTGTTAAATGGATCAATGGATCACGTAGGCATTCAATCAGATTGCTTAAGAGCAATTCATGATGAGTTTGGTGTGAGGGAAACCACATTAACACACACTAAATGAAAGAAATGTGTGTGAGAGAGTGGGTGTATGATATTTTGGACTCTAATGAGATATATCACTGTTTCAGCACCTGAATGAGACTTTGACTTCTAACTTGGAAACTCGTGCGGAAATCTTAAACTCACATTTTGTCGATATGCAGGTGTGTGTTATGTCTCGCAAACATGTCGGCTCCCAGGGCAGGGAGGTTTACAGTCGGTGACAAACATTCACTTTTATTCAATAATATTCATTAATGACTCAAATGACTAGATGTCATCTCAATGTGATGAATTTGTGGTTGACAGTGAAAAGTGTAATGTAAGGATAACAAAAGTGATTTGAGTCTGGCCTGTAGTCACAGTAGATCATGAATGTTGTGATTGTTTTGAGAAGTGAGCATATTTGAGTATAGTGGTAAGTAAATATTGAAAACTGATGTCACGTATGGGTAGTTATTGCTGGTTAGTTTTGTGTTTGTTCAGCAGCTGCTTGTAGAGCACAATTAGCTCACTTTGTGTGTGTGTGTGTGTGTGTGTGTGTGTGTATAAGTACCGACATGGTGATTATCTCAATTAATTGCCCCCAAGCATTCCCTACAGCACCTCCAGTGGAAAATTCTGGGAAGGGTGAAGAGATTTCTAAGGATGTGGAAACTTCTGAGAAAGACAAAGCAATTGATGAACAAATGAAGAGAGTGGAAAGTGTTCAGGAGAATAAGGGAAACAGGGAGGATATTGGTATGAATACACTTTCAAAGAAGTACATTAATGTCTTTATATTCAACTGTTTATCTGCTGTGTTTCAATCCCTGAATCATTTTATTAGTCACCAGTGAACAAGTCACAGCAATACTTGAACCTGTTGCATCAATGCCAGAGTCTTTCAAGCCAATACCAAAGTCCACTGAGTCAATACCAGAGTCTGCTGGGTCAATACCAGAGTCTGGCGAGTCAATACCAGAATCTGCAGAGTCAATACTTGAGTCTGCTGTCTCAAAACCGGAGTCTGCAGAGTCAATACCAGAGTCTGGCGAGTCAGTACTAGAATCTGTTGAGTCAATACCAGAGTCTGGCAAGCCAATATCAGAGTCTGTTGAGTCAATACCAGAATCTGGCGAGTCAATACTGGAGTCTGCTGTCTCAAAACCGGAGTCTGGCGAGTCAGTACCAGAGTCTGGCAAGCCAATACCAGAATCTGGCGAGTCAATACTGGAGTCTGGCGAGTCAATACCGGAGTCTGGCGAGTCAATACCAGAGTCTGGCGAGTCAATACCAGAGTCTGGCGAGTCAATACCAGAGTCTGCTGAGTCAATACCAGAGTCTGGCGAGTCAATACCAGAGTCTGCAGAATCAATACCAGAGTCTGGCGAGTCAATACCAGAGTCTGCTGAGTCAATACCAGAATCTGGCGAGTCAATACCAGAGTCTGGCGAGTCAATACCAGAGTCTGCAGAATCAATACCAGAGTCTGGCGAGTCAATACCAGAGTCTGGCGAGTCAATACCAGAGTCTGCAGAATCAATACCAGAGTCTGCTGAGTCAATACCAGAGTCTGGCGAGTCAATACCAGAGTCCACTGAGATAATACAGGAATCTGTCCCGCCAAAACCGGCACCTATCAAGCCAATACAGGAGTCTGTCGAGACAATATCAGAATCTATCACACCAAAAATTGAATCTGGCCCACCAGTACTGGAGTCTTTTTGGCCAGTATCGGAGTCTGTAACACCAAAAGCAGAGCCAATTTCACCTGTAGTCAAGCCAGATAAATCAGTACCAGAGCCTGAAATCTCAGCAGCAAAACCTGTAATTCCAAAACTAGAGAAACCCAAAAACCCACATTTCTCACAGAAGGAAGGAAATAAAGAAGAAAGGGAGAACAAAGGGACTGATAAACAGCCAGATGTTGAAGGTATGTTTGTGAAGTGGCCTCAAACTGACTGTAGAATAGTGTAGAAATCTTTAAGAATTGTTCTCTTCATTTCTTGAGTGCAATGTTGTAGAAATAATGGCAAGAAAAGTCTTTACCTTATAAAATCACAAATGTCAGTCATCATTTTTGTGGCTAATTTAGACATAATTGATATACGGATTGCTCTTTGCTCATCTAGTGTCACCCAAACCCTTTAAGGAAGAGGGTGAAAGAGGAGATGTAGAAAAAGAGAGTAAAGGAGAGAAACCATCTGAAAAAGAGCGTGAAGTAAAGCCTTTTGAAGAGGAGTGGAAAAAGGAGGATAAAATAGAGGACAAAGATGAAGAGAATAAAAAAGGTACTTTTGCATACACAGTGAGGAAGACTCAGAGTGCATTGTAGGCAGGACTGGGCAATATATCAAATATTAACTATATTACCACGATAATATTGCTGACGATTTCATATTTACCAATATTTTGAATATCGCAATGATTTTAGTGTGCTTTTATTTGGCTATTAAGTTTCATAAAGAGTGCATCAGAAGACTAATTTCACAATCCTTAAAGACTGTAATTAATCAAAATAACATAAAATTGTCGAGTGGGTCATATGTGATTATTAATCCTCAAAAGGAGTTAAAAAATGACAGCACTTTCGGTGTCAAAATAAAAGCTCCAGGTGAAGTTTAATTAAATACGACAGCACATTCGGTCAAAATAAAAGCTCCAGGTGAAGTTTAATTAAATACGACAGCACTTTCGGTGTCAAAATAAAAGCCCTTGTGAAGTTTAAGTAAATACAACAGCACTTTCGGTGTCAAAATAAAAGCTCCATGTGAAGTTTAAGTAAATACGACAGCACTTTCGGTGTCAAAATTAAAGGTCCAGGTGAAGTTTAATTAAATACGGCAGCACTTTCGGTGTCAAAATTAAAGGTCCAGGTGAAGTTTAATTAAATACGGCAGCACTTTCGGTGTCAAAATAAAAGCTCCAGGTGAAGTTTAATTAAATACGACAGCACTTTCGGTGTCAAAATAAAAGCTCCAGGTGAAGTTTAAGTAAATACGACAACACTTTCGGTGTCAAAATAAAAGCTCCAGGTGAAGTTTAAGTAAATACGACAGCACTTTCGGTGTCAAAATAAAAGCTCCAGGTGAAGTTTAAGTAAATACGACAGCACTTTCGGTGTCAAAATAAAAGCTCCAGGTGAAGTTTAATTAAATACGACAGCACTTTCGGTGTCAAAATAAAAGCTCCAGGTGAAGTTTAAGTAAATACGACAGCACTTTCAGTGTGAAAATAAAAGGTCCAGGTGAAGTTTAAGTAAATACGACAGCACTTTCAGTGTGAAAATAAAAGGTCCAGGTGAAGTTTAATTAAATACGACAGCACTTTCGGTGTCAAAATAAAAGCTCCTTGTGAAGTTTAAGTAAATACGACAGCACTTTCGGTGTCAAAATAAAAGCTCCAGGTGAAGTTTAAGTAAATACGACAGCACTTTCGGTGTCAAAATAAAAGCTCCAGGTGAAGTTTAATTAAATACGACAGCACTTTCGGTGTCAAAATAAAAGGTCCAGGTGAAGTTTAAGTAAATACGACAGCACTTTCGGTGTCAAAATAAAAGCTCCTTGTGAAGTTTAAGTAAATACGACAGCACTTTCGGTGTCAAAATAAAAGGTCCAGGTGAAGTTTAATTAAATACGGCAGCACTTTCGGTGTCAAAATAAAAGCTCCTTGTGAAGTTTAAGTAAATACAACAGCACTTTCGGTGTCAAAATAAAAGCTCCAGGTGAAGTTTAATTAAATACGGCAGCACTTTCGGTGTGAAAATAAAAGGTCCAGGTGAAGTTTAAGTAAATACGACAGCACTTTCGGTGTCAAAATAAAAGCTCCAGGTGAAGTTTAAGTAAATACGACAGCACTTTCGGTGTCAAAATAAAAGGTCCAGGTGAAGTTTAAGTAAATACGACAGCACTTTCGGTGTCAAAATAAAAGCTCCAGGTGAAGTTTAAGTAAATACGACAGCACTTTCGGTGTCAAAATAAAAGCTCCATGTGAAGTTTAAGTAAACAGGACAGAAATATGTTGCAAGCGTAATAAGAATGATAAGAAAGAATAGAATAAGAATAGAATTAGAATAATATATTTATATATAAAGTCTTTAAAATAAAGAATCTATTTGGCTACAATGGCTGTTTGGATGAAATGATGGTTCCTCTGATTAAACATAAATAAATAAACACTTTTGAGCCTTTTCAGAGCAAATACATACTAATCGTGATATATATCGAATATCATCAATAGGCTGAAAAATTTTAAAATATCATTTTTTTAATACATATCGCCCAGCCCGAACTGTCAATCACTGTGTATGCTTAGCATAGTTGCTAGAACATTGAAGTACTTCAGTGTACTAGCATTTTATATAGCTTAATTTATAGAAGAAATTCCATATAGTCAGTTTGCACCAATAAATGTGCCTTGTGATGTTTCTATTCTGCATTAGACAAACTCCTGAGTGAGTGTGTGTGTAATCATGTGTATTGATAGATGAAGAATTGCTTGTCGTTGACTCAATCGCCGTGTTTCGAGATAAAAGTGTAAAATAAGACTTTTCATCTTTTGAAGCGCTTCAGAAGTTCTTATTATCTGGAGGGCTGCAGACAGTGCAACTAAAAGGAATCATATATGATGACTTTAAAGGTGAGAAAGAAGAGATAATGAGATGCAAAAAAAGTGTGCGAGAACTCAGACTGCTCTGTGTAGGTGTCTTTTAGGACAGTTTTTATGAACCCTTTTCACATTTCCAGCTTTGGAACGCAGAAGAAGTGAACTATAGGGCTTTTCACAATTGAAATGGTTAACCCAGGGTGCTCCTCAACACTGGGTGGGTTGTCTTATTGTTCATACTTTACCCTGGGTAAATAATTACCCCCTGGGTATCCATGTTCCGAGGTTTCACACTGTTCATTCGTAAACCCCGGGTTAACGTTCTCATTTGCATATTTGCAATGGACCAATACAGTTTGCAATGCACATGCTGTAACGTTCGGCCTTATCGACCGTGCTAAATAAGGGGTTCTGATCTTAACCTTCCTACACGGGAAGCTCTGTCAACAGCGCTATGATCTGGGATATCCTCACCAATCATTCCCTCTGAGCTCTTCTTGTTGAGTGCATCAATGAGTCCAATGGCTAGATGAAACTTTGAAAGTATACAAAAGCAGAGTCATGAGTCGGTACATTAGATGAAGTATGAATGGTACCAGGTGAATGAGGATTGGATGTAGCTGCATGTGTAGTGTGCAGGTGAGTCAGGAAACAGTTGCTCGATTCTAGCTGTTGACACCATTCACCACCTAGTGTCTCCAGAGCCTGATGCACAAAATCCTGCAACATGCCAATTTGTACCTCCATAATTTCTCCAAAAGCCATTTCTCGATTCACAGTGCTATTGACAGAGTCTTTAAAATATCTTTCCAATTGAACCAATTGGTCTTTAAGAGCCTTTACCTCAGTTCTTAATTGGACAGAGTCACACTAATGAAGTGAAACCCCCATTTCAGTTACATCATCAACATTGTTTGGGTATAAATCATTTAATAAAGACGTTGCGTCCCTCACAGAGTTGTGTCCCTCACACGCAAAAGGATTGTCACTGATTAACATTTTAACGGTTTACCTTGTCATGAGAAAGTAAACAGCGAGTGAAAGTTTTTGCAACTGTACAAAGTGCATGAATATTAAATGAGGTAAGTGAGGAGGAATTATATGATTGGTTAGGACCTACTTTATATTAAGTCTCTTTAACTAATATGCACTTAAGAATTACACTTATGCACTTATGTATGTAATTAGGTACGTAATAAGTGTACTTACCTTTAAAGTACCTGCATTTAAATACAACTGTAGTTATTGCTAAACCTAACCCCAACCCTTAATCTAACCCTACCCATAAATGTACCCGTACCTCAACCTTAATAGCAGCAAATGTGAATCGTGTTAGAACAATGTGTAGGTACACAGGAAGTACATTGTATTGTTTGTGTTTTATTGTTAGTACATATTAGTTGAAGACACCTGTTATAAAGTGGGGCTATTGGCTGTGTGTTGCTAAACATTTTAACACCACAAATGCGTTGCTCACAACTTTCCACTCCAGGTTAAAAGTCAAAATTACATTTACATTTATACATTTGGCAGACGCTTTTATCCAAAGCGACTCACAGAGCACTTATTACAGGGACAATCCCCCCGGAGCAACCTGGAGTTAAGTGTCTTACCCAAGGACACAATGGTGGTGGCTGTGGGGATCGAACCAGCAACCTCCGGATTACCATTTTTTTTGCTTTAGCCCACTACACCACCACTACTCCAAATTACAAGTGTGAATCTTTGCTTTACCCAGGGTTAAAAGTGGGGATTAAAAAGACGATAAACAGGGCACCATTATTTTTGCATTCCTATTTGCTTCAACAGAGAATGAGAAAATCCTCTATTGCATTTCCACAATTTCCACAAAGGGTCAAGCAATTTTCCAAAAGAGGAAAAAATAGAGAGAGGTGGATTACAACAGTCAGAGGAGAAAAAGATGCCAAATTTACTGTCACTTCCTCAACAGCTGGATTTGAAACCAAGTGCTCACAGCATTGGTGACTAGTTTGATGATTCATTTATTTTTTAAATGAATGACAGGTTAAAATAATGAAAATGTAATAAGATACATTTTTCTAAAAAATAAAGGTAACCGTGAACCGAGTGTTTTTAATTAAAGGGACAGTTCATCCAAAATGAATATTCCATCCTCATTTACTCCCACACTTTGTGTTTTGACTTTCTTTCTTAAGTGGAACACATAATGACATGTTAGATATCACGTTTTAAATAATGTAACGTTCATTCATTCATTGTGTCTTTTTCACCATACTTGGAAAGTTAACAGTGATTAAGGAAGTCATCCTGCCTAACATCTCCTTTTGTTCTCCATTCAAGTGAGAAAGTAAATAACATCAGGGTGAGTAAACCATCTTTAATATGAACTATCCTTTTAATGACATCACAGATTGTAAAATGTTACAGTGTTTTACAGTGTCAAGGCCACATTTGGTTGAAAATGCCTTGATTTTGTTACTTTTAAGCCCCTCATCCACACTGGAACTGGTGGAGGGACGTTTGAAAATGCTCTCTAGTTCTGCATACTTTTGGAAAGGATGACGTTAGGAAATGTACGGTCCATGTAACGCTTTACAGTTCATTTTTCAGACCATACCAATCCAAATGCAAAAATAGAAAAACTGTTCAATAGACAAACTTTCATTTGTCATTTTTTTCTGGTTACTTCAAGAATTGAAGTAACAATTGACACTGTGGGCTGTACCATTAGCGCGGGGTTGTGTGTTAGGTAATGGACTCCATATATAGGTTGAGGAGTAGGCTTGCCCTGGGACCTTTGCCAGGCAGAGGGGTTGGAACGCGGGCAATAGCAAGAGAGTGGACAAACCATTTGTGCAACAAACTTAGCGCCAGGCTATCTACACTTTAAGTGGGTCGCGCAAGCATAAAGGGTCAGGCAGTTGTTGATAGGGGTTCGATCTCTCGCTGGCTGGCAGAAGCTGGCACTGATGGATATGTCAGTCTTCCTGCCTCTTGTATCACTTTTTTCTCTAAGTTTATTTACAAACATACTTGCAATAATTAATGCGGACCTCTGGATTTCTATTCATTTCCTTTTAAATTTAGGGTTATTAATCTTTTCTAATGGATTAAGGCCTTTATACAGAGTTTACTTGCAATTTACCAGGTCCATCTATCCTTGTGCGATATTCATTTCTAGGAATTACATTATTTTATTCTTATAGATCTATACATTAATGCATTTTTAAGGAATTTAATTGCCATTAGAGTAGTGAAATTACTGAAATGGCAGAAAACTGCCATGTACCCGTTGGTCAGTCCAGACAGCCCCTATTGTGTAGCGATTTTACGGATTTTACGCTATTATTTCAAAAACATAGGCTACATAAATGTATATTAACACCTTTATAGGGAATTTACTTGTGAATATTTTTCTTCACTTAGCCAGCCACCATGCAGCAGTTTTCTTCCTGTGAATATCATACGAGGAGAAATGGACCTGGTAAAGTGCAATACATGCTCCTTAAAAAGGCCTTAATACATTCAAATATTATTATTATATCTACTACTTATAATAATAATATGAAATATATTGTGACCCCCTGCAACCCTTTTAAAGTCCTCAATGTCCATGCAGTAAGTAATATGCAGTCCGTTCCCTAACCCACACCCCTGTGCTAATGGTATAGCCCACAGACTTAACTGTAAAGCCTTACATTGACCATATATGTTGTGTGTGTAAGGAAAACAAATTAGTGTAGAAGTGGCCTAAGAGTAACAGTATAGGGAACGTGCTATTGTCTGAGAATGAATGAGCTGTAGAGAGTTCTAGAACATGTTAGCATTTATTAGAATGATAGATTGCAGTTCTACAACATGTTCTAGTGGATTTGTCAATCAGTGAGCTGTACTGTAGAGAGTTCTAGAACATGTTAGTATTTGTTAGAATGATAGATTGCAGTTCTAGAACATGTTCTAGTGGATTTGTCAATCAGTGAGCTGTACTGTAGAGAGTTCTAGAACATGTTAGCATTTGTTAGCATTATAGATTGCAGTTCTAGAACATGTTCTAGTGGATTTGTCAATAGTTCTAGAACATGTTAGCATTTATTAGAATGATAGATTGCAGTGCTAGAACATGTTCTATTGGATTTGTCAATCAGTGAGCTGTACTTTAGAGAGTTCTAGAACATGTGAGCATTTATTTGAATGATTGCAGTTCTAGAACATGTTCTAGTGGATTTGTCAATAGTTCTAGAACATGTTAGCATTTATTAGAATGATAGATTGCAGTTCTAGAACATGTTCTAGTGGATTTGTCAATAGTTCTAGAACATGTTAGCATTTATTAGAATGATAGATTGCAGTTCTAGAACATGTTCTAGTGGATTTGTCAATCAGTGAGCTGTACTTTAGAGAGTTCTAGAACATGTGAGCATTTATTTGAATGATTGCAGTTCTAGAACATGTTCTAGTGGATTTGTCAATAGTTCTAGAACATGTTAGCATTTATTAGAATGATAGATTGCCGTTCTAGAACATGTTCTAGTGGATTTGTCAATCAATGAGCTGTACTTTAGAGAGTTCTAGAACATGTTAGCATTTATTAGAATGATAGATTGCCGTTCTAGAACATGTTCTAGTGGATTTGTCAATCAATGAGCTGTACTGTAGAGAGTTCTAGAACATGTTAGCATTTATTAGATTGATAGATTGCCGTTCTAGTGGATTTGTCAATCAGTGAGCTGTACTGTAGAGAGTTCTAGAACATGTTAGCATTTGTTAGCATTATAGATTGCAGTTCTAGAACATGTTCTAGTGGATTTGTCAATAGTTCTAGAACATGTTAGCATTTATTAGAATGATAGATTGCGGTTCTAACACATGTTCTAGTGGATTTGTCAATCAGTGAGCTGTACTTTAGAGAGGTCTAGAACATGTTAGCATTTATTTGAATGATAGATTGCAGTTCTAGAACATGTTCTAGTGGATTTGTCAATAGTTCTAGAACATGTTAGCATTTATTAGAATGATAGATTGCAGTTCTAGAACATGTTCTAGTGGATTTGTCAATCAATGAGCTGTACTTTAGAGAGTTCTAGAACATGTTAGCATTTATTAGAATGATAGATTGCAGTTCTAGAACATGTTCTAGTGGATTTGTCAATCAATGAACTGTACTTTAGAGAGTTCTAGAACATGTTAGCATTTATTAGAATGATAGATTGCCGTTCTAGAACATGTTCTAGTGGATTTGTCAATCAATGAGCTGTACTTTAGAGAGTTCTAGAACATGTTAGCATTTATTAGAATGATAGATTGCCGTTCTAGAACATGTTCTAGTGGATTTATCAATCAATGAGCTGTACTGTAGAGAGTTCTAGAACATGTTAGCATTTATTAGAATGATAGATTGCAGTTCTAGAACATGTTCTAGTGGATTTGTCAATCAGTGAGCTGTACTGTAGAGAGTTCTAGAACATGTTAGCATTTGTTAGCATTATAGATTGCAGTTCTAGAACATGTTCTAGTGGATTTGTCAATAGTTCTAGAACAAGTTAGCATTTATTAGAATGATAGATTGCAGTTCTAGAACATGTTCTAGTGGATTTGTCAATCAATGAACTATACTTTAGAGAGTTCTAGAACATGTTTGCATTTATTAGAATGATAGATTGCAGTTCTAGAACATGTTAGCATTTATTAGAATGATAGATTGCAGTTCTAGAACATGTTCTAGTGGATTTGTCAATCAATGAGCTGTACTTTAGAGAGTTCTAGAACATGTTAGCATTTATTAGAATGATAGATTGCAGTTCTAGAACATGTTCTAGTGGATTTGTCAATCAATGAACTGTACTTTAGAGAGTTCTAGAACATGTTTGCATTTATTAGAATGATAGATTGCAGTTCTAGAACATGTTCTATTGGATTTATCAATCAATGAGCTGTACTGTAGAGAGTTCTAGAACATGTTAGCATTTATTAGAATGATAGATTACAGTTCTAGAACATGTTTGCATTTATTAGAATGATAGATTGCCGTTCTAGAACATGTTAGCATTTATTAGAATGATAGATTACAGTTCTAGAACATGTTTGCATTTATTAGAATGATAGATTGCCGTTCTAGAACATGTTCTAGTGGATTTGTCAATCAGTGAGCTGTACTGTAGAGAGTTCTAGAACATGTTAGTATTTGTTAGAATGATAGATTGCAGTTCTAGAACATGTTCTAGTGGATTTGTCAATCAGTGAGCTGTACTGTAGAGAGTTCTAGAACATGTTAGCATTTATTAGAATGATAGATTGCAGTTCTAGAACATGTTCTAGTGGATTTGTCAATCAGTGAGCTGTACTGTAGAGAGTTCTAGAACATGTCATAACATGTCACAAGTTGACTGTCTCATTTAGTTTTTCAATACGTCAGTTTCCTATCCCCTCTCTTTCATCAATCCCTCCAACTCTGCTTCTCTCTATAATGTGTTACGTAAGGTAAGTGTGTGTGTGTGTGTGTGTGTGTGTGTGTGTGTGTGGCAAGCTTTCATTTATATTTAATTGCTTTGCCTGTTCCTATGTGCTGAGACAGGCTCTAGTCTGTACAGAGTTCTCGCTCTCTCTTTTAAAGTGCACATAAATATTTGAAACACTTCTGAAAAAAAAATAGTAAGAATTCTGAATGCTGATTAAATGGTCTGGTAAATATGCATTTAAATGTACATTTGTATAAAGTGACTTCAATATTAAAGATCATTAGAGAACTGGGCTTTATACAACCTTAATTATTTGCTATGTGTAGCCTGGATCCTACAATGGATTATCTATAGTTTCTCTATTCAAACACTGGTGAAATGTTTCACACATCTGACCATCTTATTTAAAGCCTCGTAAAATCGTCCTTCTGTTATGCTATCTGCAACATTTTACATAAGGACATCAAAGAGAAACGTGACACTTTTGTTAAGAGATGCATTGACACCATGACGTGTCATGTGACAAGGAATTTACCTCTCAAAATGATTCAGATTCAATAAATAAGTGCGACTTGGAATCGTGTCGCCGCTATCCACTGAACATTGAAACTCTATGATTGACAGTTTATAAAAAGACATAGAAGAGGATACAGGGCAGGTGTGAACAGGAAAGGGAGAAGCCCAGTAGTGTGACAAAAAGATCTGCTTTATTGGAGGAACAGCTGCTTTAGAGAAACACATCTGTCATCAGATACTCCAACATCCCAGTAGAGCACACGTACACACCCTCACAAACGCCACACACACACAGGAGACGTGGGGAAGAATCCCATAAGAGATACTGCTCTGTCAGCGGTATACATACACGCATCTCAATTTCAGCTGTCAGTACTGCGGGTTCAGCTAGAAAGACACAAAAAAGAAGCAATAGTTCTTCATTGATTCGCCATCAAGTTTGGTCTCCATAGCATGGACACATCCATTTCATCCCATTATCTGTTTTTATCTTCCGGTCCTTCTTTATTTAAATCCACTGTTTCTTACTTTGCTGTTTTCTCTTTTGCTCTCAGATTGTGAATGTAACGGACACTCTAACCGCTGCAGTTATATAGACTTCCTGAACATCGTCACGTGTGTGAGCTGCAAACACAACACGCGTGGTCAAAACTGCGAGCATTGTCGCATGGGCTTCTACAAAAACACTTCTGCGGAGCCTGATGACGAGAATGTCTGTGTTGGTGAGTAACTGTGTGTGTGTGTGTGTGTGTGTGTGTGTGTTTTCAAGAGGATTTCATCTGAAATGTTACACAGTTATGTTTTAAGATAAGCAACAGGTTTGCCACAGGAATCAGTGGAAAATGCAATCATATCCTGAGGAAACATTTTTAACTTACGCTCACACTGGCTAGACTATGCACTAAATAGACTATGTACAAAACATGGCATTACCATAGTAAATGTGTACAAAACATGGCATTACCATAGTAAATATGCACAAAACATGGCATTAACATGGTAAATGTGTACAAAACATGGCATTACCATAGTAAATGTGCAAAAAACATGGCAATACCATAGTAAATGTGTACAAAACATGGCATTACCATAGTAAATGTGCAAAAAACATGGCAATACCATAGTAAATGTGCACAAAACATGGCAATACCATAGTAAATGTGCACAAAACATGGCAATACCATAGTAAATGTGTACAAAACATGGCATTACCATAGTAAATGTGTACAAAACATGGCATTACCATAGTAAATGTGCAAAAAACATGGCAATACCATAGTAAATGTGCACAAAACATGGCAATACCATAGTAAATGTGTACAAAACATGGCATTACCATAGTAAATGTGTACAAAACATGGCAATACCATAGTAAATGTGTACAAAACATGGCATTACCATGGTAAATATGCACAAAACATGGCATTACCATGGTAAATGTGCAAAAAACATGGCAATACCATAGTAAATGTGCACAAAACATGGCAATACCATAGTAAATGTGTACAAAACATGGCATTACCATAGTAAATGTGTACAAAACATGGCAATACCATAGTAAATGTGTACAAAACATGGCATTACCATGGTAAATATGCACAAAACGTGGCATTACCATAGTAAATGTGTACAAAACATGGCATTACCATAGTAAATCTGTACAAAACATGGCATTACCATGGTATATGTGCACAATACACGGCAATACCATAGTAAATGTGCAAAAAACATGGCAATACCATAGTAAATGTGCAAAAAAACATGGCATTATCATAGTAAATGTGCAAAAAACATGGCATTACCGTAGTAAATGTGTACAAAACATGGCATTACCATAGTAAATGTGCACAAAACATGGCTTTACCATAGTAAATGTGCAAAAAACATGGCATTACCATAGTAAATGTGTGCAAAACATGGCATTACCATAGTAAATGTGCAAAAAACATGGCAATACCATAGTAAATGTGTACAAAACATGGCAATACCATAGTAAATGTGCAAAAAACATGGCATTACCATAGTAAATGTGCAAAAAACATGGCAATACCATAGTAAATGTGCAAAAAAACATGGCAATACCATAGTAAATGTGCAAAAAACATGGCATTACCATGGTAAATGTGCAAAAAACATGGCAATACCATAGTAAATGTGCAAAAAACATGGCAATACCATAGTAAATGTGTACAAAACACGGCAATACCATAGTAAATGTGCACAAAACATGGCAATACCATAGTAAATGTGTGCAAAACATGGCATTACCATGGTAAATGTGTATAAAACACAGCAATATCATAGTAAATGTGCAGAAAACATGGCATTACCATAGTAAATGTGTGCAAAACATGGCATTACCATAGTAAATGTGTGCAAAACATGGCATTACCGTAGTAAATGTGTACAAAACACGGCAATACCATAGTAAATGTGCAAAAAACATGGCATTACCATGGTAAATGTGCAAAAAACATGGCAATACCATAGTAAATGTGCAAAAAACATGGCATTACCATAGTAAATGTGTACAAAACACGGCATTACCATAGTAAATGTGTGCAAAACATGGCATTACCGTAGTAAATGTGTACAAAACACGGCAATACCATAGTAAATGTGCAAAAAACATGGCATTACCATGGTAAATGTGCAAAAAACATGGCAATACCATAGTAAATGTGTACAAAACATGGCAATACCATAGTAAATGTGTAAAAAAAAATGGCATTACCGTAGTAAATGTGCAAAAAACATGGCATTACCATAGTAAATGTGTAAAAAAACATGGCATTACCATAGTAAATGTGCACAAAACGTGGCTTTACCATAGTAAATGTGTAAAAAAACATGGCATTACCATAGTAAATGTGCAAAAAACATGGCATTACCGTAGTAAATGTGTACAAAACATGGCATTACCATAGTAAATGTGCACAAAACATGGCATTACCATAGTAAATGTGTACAAAACATGGCATTACCATAGTAAATGTGCAAAAAACATGGCATTACCATGGTAAATGTGTACAAAACATGGCATTACCATAGTAAATGTGCACAAAACATGGCATTACCATAGTAAATGTGCACAAAACATGGCATTACCATAGTAAATGTGCACAAAACATGGCATTACCATGGTAAATGTGTACAAAACATGGCAATACCATGGTAAATGTGCACAAAACATGGCATTACCGTAGTAAATGTGCACAAAACATGGCTTTACCATAGTAAATGTGTAAAAAAACATGGCATTACCATAGTAAATGTGTAAAAAACATGGCATTACCATAGTAAATGTGTAAAAAACATGGCATTACCATAGTAAATGTGTACAAAACATGGCATTACCATAGTAAATGTGTACAAAACATGGCATTACCATAGTAAATGTGCAAAAAAACATGGCATTACCATAGTAAATGTGCAAAAAAACATGGCATTACCATAGTAAATGTGTAAAAAAACATGGCATTACCATAGTAACTGTGCAAAAAAACATGGCATTACCATAGTAACTGTGCAAAAAAACATGGCATTACCATAGTAAATGTGTAAAAAAACATGGCATTACCATAGTAAATGTGCAAAAAACATGGCATTACCATAGTAAATGTGTACAAAACATGGCATTACCATAGTAAATGTGTACAAAACATGGCATTACCATAGTAAATGTGTACAAAACATGGCATTACCATAGTAAATGTCTAATAGTGACCTCAAGCATACCTGTTCTTCTCATCATTGGAGCTGTTGCTCATTACAGTTCGGTACAGGCGTCAGAACCGCCCGTCAGCCGTCCTTGCAGCATATCTTCATTTATGTGTACAACGGAGGAATTTCTGGCGTTGTTTTGACTCCTTTACACATTTTATTAACTCTTCGTTAGTTCTCAGCTGGTAAAAATACCACCATATATACATATATACACCCAACGAGTGCATTTCGCCAGCAGTGTTTTGGATGTTCGGCAAGTTCCGTCAAAAAATATACGTCATATAAGCTGTCCAATCAGGTCGTGACTTTTCCCTGATGCCTTTGGTTTTGTATCGTTAGCTTCGGTGTTAAAAATGCCAGTGTGAACGCTACACAAACCAGGATTAAATTTACATTTACATTTACATTTTTGGTCCAAACCAAGTGAACCGAACTACAGAGTGTGTGGTCTCCAAAAAAAATGGCAAATTTTTACAATTATTTGTACAGCTAATTATTTGATTCATTCAAATAAATGTAATATTATCACAAGTCTTCATTTATAACAGGCGGCTGAACTCTCTATCTAACGACCCGTAGATAAAGCTGACCGTTATTTTTAATCCTTCCTGTCGAGATTTGTTCTACAACAATCCATAACAGCTTTAGCTGCTCAATGCGGGCAAGCGACCAAGGTAAGCAGGACAATCTACGGCTAGCTGTATTAAATGCTTCACATCGGGTGGTTCTTTGCCTCCACATCGTGCATTAAAATCATTTAACGCACACCTAGCCGTGGATTATCCCTTACTTAATACTCCTGAAATAAAGCACTGAAACAACAATCAGGTTTAAGTTCGAAACCACTGTTGTCAGTTTCCTAACGTCAGTTCTGTAGTACTGAATGTGGCTATGGCAGCCATATTCAGAAATGACTCTGAAAGTACAAGAGTGAATCTTTAAAGAGGGCCTGTCCAAGCAGTGTAGACACTGAAGTGGGCGCCAGGGAAATCCAACTGTCAGGAGTCTACATCAAAGGATCTTCAAGAAAAAAAGAGAAATAACCAGGAAATCCCATCCAACTGTAACATATAGTGATACAGTCAGAGAGAGATGCCGAGGACATAAGAAAATCAAAAAATTGGACACATTTGGACACTTTGTATGTTTTTGCAATATTTAACAAAATATCAAATATATGATATTATAACTAAATATTTTAAATATAGCAAAAACACAATATTTCACTAAAAGACGTTTTTTTGGTTTCAGATTTTAAAGCACTAAATGGATTGTTTACAACACTTTGGCCCCGATTTACTAAAGGTTTACGTGTATAAAACATGGGCAAACTTGACAGCACGGTTAATAAAAAGTAGCACATCTTGGCGATGTTTCCCTGCAATTAATATGCAATTTAGAGACGTGCCTCCAAATGCGCATAATAAAGGGCGGTGTAGATGCAAATGATGCAAATTGCATCCGCAAAGTGATTTATTTGACCGAACAAGTTTCATCGTCTTGAGCCCGTGAAATGAGCAGGGAGCGCAAGTTCTGTATCGTGCACAGCTACATATGCCATAGTCAAGATAATATACATCAGTGGTGCGATGGCTTAACGTGTACATAATATTGTATTTTATTTGGTGAATTAGGAACATTTCAAGTGAAGAGTGTCATGTGCATACTCATCAACTACTCCACTTGTTAAGTAGCAGGGATTTTATGATGATGTCATACAACCCTATAAACATAAAAATGGCAGATTGGTATTTAGTTAGAGCTGTACTTTAATGTACGTTTGGTACAAGTACCACATACAAAAGCTTCTTTTTGGAGGGTGTGTCGATCACCTGCAGAATGCTCACGACATTTCATACATTGCACAAGCAAATTAGCAGCACCCATTATTTGAGATCTTAGTCATTTGGGGCCTTTGAGTTTATCAAACTTTAGTGGAACGTGTCCATATTTCATGTATTGAACTACACTTGTGGTTATTCTGAAAGGACAGGTCAGAACTTTTGGGGAACTGACTTTATCATCCACTAAAAATCACCTCGAGTTGATTGAATGCCAATTGCAAAATTGGCCAAAATAAAAGTTACTTCTGAGGAAAGCTCTAGAACTTGCTTTGACATTTTTTAATGTAATGCAGTGTGGCTTCAGTGTCCAAAACTGTCCATATATTGTACTTTTTGGGGCCACTGTATAAAAGTATTGGAAGAAAGAAGACAGATAGAGAATGCAAGACGAAACAAAGTTAAATTGTGACATTATATTTTTGTGAACATCATGTAAGAGATTCCCAGCGGCCCTTAAATAAAATTCCATAAATAAGTCTGGATGTGACAGATGGTTCCAAACTGACACTGAGAGTAGCAGGACAGAAGAGGGAGTCCATCTGCCTGGTCTCACAATGAAATCGGAAAGAGTAGACCGAATTTTCTTTCGTCAAAATCGGTATACGTTGACCGAAATTTCAAACACTGCCCCCAGTGGACAAAGCGGTACATTTTGGAGGGCATATGGGCACGTGTGAGCTATATTTATGTCCAGGTGAGGTCGCCAAAAGCTAGTAGTGAAGCAAGTAATGTTAGAGGGGAAAGTGAAACCTCCAAATCATGCTTGTCATTGATTATTCAAACATGGTTACTGCCTGGCTTTGAACCCTAGTCTCCCACAAAGCTGATACAACACGCTGCCAATCGGCAATCCTAGGGAACCGAAACTATCGGAAACATCAAGCCGACTTCACATGTCATCATGTTGGCCAGCAGCACAATGAGGCAAGGCGCAGGGTAAACGAAAGCATGCTGTGAAGTCAGCACAAATGAGCACGGCCTCATCGGGTGTGTGCCAGGTGCCAACATGGCACAGGGTCAACACTGAGATCTCCATGAGGAGAACATTTACCTCATCCAGAGCTCCCAACTGCAATTTACACCGTCTATTTTCAGGATTTTTCACACAAGTGCAGTTGTTCATGGAGTTGTCCTCTCATACATTTCGCTCTATTCCACAATAATATACACTGACATTTGTAAGAAATGTGAAAATCATTTATTTAAAGCTATAGTGACAATCAATCTTAACTAAAACACAAATTCTTTGGTGGCGCAACATTAGGTTGTACTAAAAACAATAGTGTTATAATATTAGCTATGGCCGCTGGTGCTGAAGCAGGGGTATCTCAGGAGGTGGCGGAGGCCAGCAGGATGGCAAGGAGCGGGCAGAGCAGCAGTGCCAGGCTCAAAGTGAGTGCACTGGCATGGTTACACTTTTTACTAATAAATATTAGCCATCTAAATGATCAGCCAGGCTGATTTTGGTCATTTTAAGATTATCGGCATCAGATGTTAATTGTGCCTGTTTGGTTGAATAAACAAAGAGGTAGTTTCATTTTGCAGTTTGGTTCATTTCAACCACAGAATGTGGTGGGAATATTCAGGACTTTCAGAAAAAAATGACAATTATCCTCTGATGCATGTATACACTGTTGGACTAATTGTAAAGGACGTTCTCAGTTAAGTAAAGAAAATGGGGCGGCTGTGGCTCAGGTGGTAGAGCGGGTCGGCCACTTATCAAAGGTTTGGCGGTTCAATTCCCGGCCCACATGACTCCACATGCTGAAGTGTCCTTGGGCAAGACACTGAACCCCAAGTTGCTCCCAATGGCAGGCTGGCACCTTGCATGGCAGCTCTGCCATCATTGGTGTGTGAATGTGTGAATGAGACGCAGTGTAAAGCGCTTTGAATACCGCTAAGGTTAAATAGGCGCTATAAAAGTGCACACCAATTGCAGAAACACCCATTTATCAGCATTTTATTGTCCATCAGCCAGTGACAATTATTATATGAAATGAACATGATCCCAACATGACATATACTCTTGCAGTCGACATTAATATGTAAAGTGAGATGAAATGATACGCACAGAAAACTCTGTAGTTGCTCAATTTAAACAATTAGCATGCTAACTGATCCGCTAATTCTTAGCTTGTTTCTAACCTTGTGCAAACAACTGGTAGATACAGTGAGGAAAATAAGTATTTGAACACCCTGCTATTTTGCAAGTTCTCCCACTTAGAAATCATGGAGGGGTCTGAAATTGTCATCGTAGGTGCATGTCCACTGTGAGAGACATAATCTAAAAAAAAAATCCAGAAATCACAATATATGATTTTTTTTAACTATTTATTTGTATGATACAGCTGCAAATAAGTATTTGAACACCTGTCTATCAGCTAGAATTCTGACCCTCAAAGACCTGTTAGTCTGCCTTTAAAATGTCCACCTCCACTCCATTTATTATCCTAAATTAGATGCACCTATTTGAGGTCGTTAGCTGCATAAAGACACCTGTCCACCCCATACAATCAGTAAGAATCCAACTACTAACATGGCCAAGACCAAAGAGCTGTCCAAAGACACTAGAGACAAAATTGTACACCTCCACAAGGCTGGAAAGGGCTACGGGGAAATTGCCAAGCAGCTTGGTGAAAAAAGGTCCACTGTTGGAGCAATCATTAGAAAATGGAAGAAGCTAAACATGACTGTCAATCTCCCTCGGACTGGGGCTCCATGCAAGATCTCACCTCGTGGGGTCTCAATGATCCTAAGAAAGGTGAGAAATCAGCCCAGAACTACACGGGAGGAGCTGGTCAATGACCTGAAAAGAGCTGGGACCACCGTTTCCAAGGTTACTGTTGGTAATACACTAAGACGTCATGGTTTGAAATCATGCATGGCACGGAAGGTTCCCCTGCTTAAACCAGCACATGTCAAGGCCCGTCTTAAGTTTGCCAATGACCATTTGGATGATCCAGAGGAGTCATGGGAGAAAGTCATGTGGTCAGATGAGACCAAAATAGAACTTTTTGGTCATAATTCCACTAACCGTGTTTGGAGGAAGAAGAATGATGAGTACCATCCCAAGAACACCATCCCTACTGTGAAGCATGGGGGTGGTAGCATCATGCTTTGGGGGTGTTTTTCTGCACATGGGACAGGGCGACTGCACTGTATTAAGGAGAGGATGACCGGGGCCATGTATTGCGAGATTTTGGGGAACAACCACCTTCCCTCAGTTAGAGCATTGAAGATGGGTCGAGGCTGGGTCTTCCAACATGACAATGACCCGAAGCACACAGCCAGGATAACCAAGGAGTGGCTCTGTAAGAAGCATATCAAGGTTCTGGTGTTGCCTAGCCAGTCTCCAGACCTAAACCCAATAGAGAATCTTTGGAGGGAGCTCAAACTCCGTGTTTCTCAGCGACAGCCCAGAAACCTGACTGATCTAGAGAAGATCTGTGTGGAGGAGTGGGCCAGAATCGCTCCGGCAGTGTGTGCAAACCTGGTGAAAAACTACAGGAAACGTTTGACCTCTGTAATTGCAAACAAAGGCTACTGTACCAAATATTAACATTGATTTTCTCAGGTGTTCAAATACTTATTTGCAGCTGTATCATACAAATAAATAGTTAAAAAATCATACATTGTGATTTCTGGATTTTTTTTTTAGATTATGTCTCTCACAGTGGACATGCACCTACGATGACAATTTCAGACCCCTCCATGATTTCTAAGTGGGAGAACTTGCAAAATAGCAGGGTGTTCAAATACTTATTTTCCTCACTGTATATGCACAAAGATGACATGTTTATAGTGAATGAATGAAATGTCCACAGGTGCATATATAATGACTCACTGCAACATACACACATTTATGCTGACAGGTTACAGTTTGTTCAGAGATATAGTGAACTAGCAAAACATAAAGGGGGCAGGCTAACGTGTCTACTACAGTGAAAACAAACAAGCATTTTCTTTACTTTGTGATTAACATAAAGGTTCAGAAATACTGTAAACTGAAACTGCCTCTAATTCTCTTTTCTTCTTCTTTGCCTTTTTAGAGTGTAACTGTAATACAATGGGCTCGGTTCATGACCGCTGTAACAGTACCGGGTTCTGTCAATGTAAAGATGGCGCTACCGGAGTCAAATGTGATGAATGTCTCCCCGGTTACTATTGGAAACAGGGCTGCTTCCGTAAGTACCTCCCAGATTCATAAAGTACTTTCCAATTAGACTTCATTCAACTCTCCCATCTAATTAACAAATCAATGTTAATCCATTCTCCTCGGCCAATATACATTTGAAATCTGATGTTTATAGGCACATTTACAAAGCTTTTGTTGACTGAAATCTACTTGATATTAAAGTTACGGTGTGTGTAATATCATTACCAGCTCTAGCTTGCAATCATTAGTTAGATACTAGCATTGCATCCTCCCGTAAAAATAAACGTATTACCGTTAAACATGTCCAATATGATTTTCTTTCATCCGTAGAACAAGAAAGATATTTTACAGAACGTCCACAATGCTGCTGTTTTGATAAAACAAGAGTGAAAGGGGTCGAGGGGTGTCAAGCTCCAAAAATGGCAATAAACAATCAATATGGTAGCATGCAAATAGTCCATACGACTCATGCATTACACTCCAAGTCTTCTGAAGCCATACAATAGCTTTGTGTAATGAACAGACTGAAATATAAACCGCTGTTTACTGAGAATCTTCTGCACCTCCGCTGCAGCTCTCAAATCTAATTCAGGTTTTCGTACATTCAAATATGTCACGCTAGATTTGACACCAATGATGATTGACTTCATTGAGGTCAAAATAAAAACTAAGGCTTCTTATTTAAAAATAATTATATGTGTCACGATCCACTGTTGTCAGGCCTGTGTTTCTCCTCTGTCATCTGCTCCCTATGGACTACACTTCCCATAATTCCCTGCTCTCATCACTGCCATCTGTCTTTCATTGTCCTCACCTGTGTTTAATTTAATCATTATCCTTAGTGTATTTAAGCCCTTGTTGTCAGTTATTGTATGTATTCAAACCTCCCGTGTTTTGATCCTGACCCTGTTGACAGAGCTGTGGAAGGCTCAGGAGGCGGAGCCTTGGAAGGCGGAGCTGTCAACAGGGTCAGGATCAAAACAAGGATAATGAATGCCAGACAACAGTGGATTGTGACAATATGTTTGTATAGATTTTATTTGAATGAAAAAAAAAAACTTTACAAAAAGCACAAAAAGGGTAGTGGCCTCAAATTTAAGGTGAATTTGATTTGACAAGAGATAGTATGATATTCTTTGCCCCTGGTAAGCTATTTTTTGGATTTTATCCCCGATTTGGAACACCAAATTCCCAATGCGCTCCAAGTCCTCGTGGTGGCGTAGTGACTCGCCTCAATCCGGGTGGCGGAGGACGAATCTGAGTTGCCTCTGCGTCTGAGACCGTCAATCTGCGCATCTTATCACGTGACTTGTTTAGCGCGTTACCGCTGAGCATAGCATGAGCCTCCACACACGCAATGTCTCTGCGGTAACGCACTCAACAAGCCACGCACAACTCACCACGCGCCCCACCGAGAGCGAGTTAGTGACCACGAGGAGGTTACCTCATGTGACTCTACCCTCCCTAGCATCCAGGCCAAAAAGCCTGACTGGAGTCACTCAGCACGCCCTGGATGTTAACTCATGACTCCAGGTGTGGTAGTCAGCGGCTTCACTTGCTGAGCTACCCAGGCCCCCGGTGGTAAGCTATTCTGAGCTTCTTGCACAGTAAATAACTCAACTAAGATATTTGCCACCCCTCAAAGCAGCATTGGTCTGCATCTAATCATCTAATCGTTTGTCTTGTACTTCCCACCACTTGAGTATCAAATAAGGTGCCGCTGTGTGCATCTGCAGAGTCTAAGAAGCTCATTGGAAACTGGTTTGTGGGGTAATGATCACATTTGTACCTCGATTCCCAGGATGCTTTTAGAACCCCTGCGCTATGCATTTTCCCTGTGATCCATCTTGAAGATGAAACTGGCCCACAGCCAGAACCGCTAACACTGTGAGGAGAGAGAGAACAGGGGCGAATCCATTAGGGAACACACTTCCGGACCAGGATTAGTCATTTAGTTCACGAACATTTGTTTTGTTCTATGGTTAAGTGGATCTACGTGCGGGGAGTATTTACTGGTTGTAGTAAATGTACTGGATAAAAAGTTTTGTTAATGGTATAAAATGTTTTTACATGACTAATTCATGGTGTGTTCAGGACTTTTAGAGCCCTGCATTAACAATACATTAAAAAACTTCCTGACCACTTCAGAGCAGAACAAAGACCGACATGTTCACACACACACACACACACACACACACACACACTTACTCTTTATCACAGGCTACTTACTGTATGTTCAGAATGGAGTACTAGCTTACTGCTAACTGAATACCTTGCCGTATAAACTGTATACCGCCTATATTCAAAAAATACTGTTAAACGGAATGCATGATGAAACAAATGTTTATGCTACATTGTTACATTTGTTACATTTATGTCATTATGTTACATATTTAAACAAATATGTAAAATGGAATGTTTTGCATACTGTAAGTAGTATGCTACGTTGCCGTCACATGACCTCATTACGTTGCCGTACAGTAAAAAACATACATTTTTTTCCATAGGGGAAATTTTATTTCAGTTTTAATGATAACTTAAAAATCTAAAAATACAGGCCTACCATGAGCTTTGAGGTTGTTAATCAATGATATATGCTTATGTCTACGATATCTTTTTTTAAATGTAAATGTAAATTTAAAATAGCGGAATTCAGTCACATCTAACAAAGTGCGCCAAAAGAGCTTTGCAGCTACTACCCACTTTCATGATGTACTGCGAATGACACAATCGAGTAATCTGAATATTTAGCCAGAAATGACTTACGACCGACAACTTTGAATCAATAGTTGTATATTTTCCCATTCGTAATGCTCCATTGGATTATCCTTCATTCCATTATTAAAAACGTTTCTTGCCTCTTTGTAGTTTTATCGGAATTTCGTCAACTTTTTTGTTGCTTCAAATCAAAGTTTGTAATGTTGCGATTGACCTCGGAGCTGGTTGGCTTGGTTAAAGGCTTAGACCTCTTTTATGATGGATTTAATGAAATCCCTATGGAGGGAAAGAAACATAGTGTATACTGCACTAATAGTAAGAGTAGTACGGTAGTATGCTATTCTGAACATTGCCGTAGTCTTCCTGTTTTTCATGTTCGATCTTCATTCACACGCACAGACACACACTCATTGTTCACTGCTGAGGCAGTGAGACAGTTTGGGGTCAGGTGTGCAGCACCTGGTCTCATTAGTACCAGACTCATGCGGCCCTATGTTGCTTTTTAATGACACCAGACGTCCATATTAAATTTGACACAGATACAAGCCACCAAGCGATGATCAGGGTTTCTGAACAAATGTAAAACAGAGTGAATGACAAGAAAACGATGTGTATTCCCATTACTGTCTGTAAACATTAGACAATTTAAAACATTAGTTCTCTCATCTTCTCCACAGCAAACGTGTGTGACGAGGAGTTGCTATTGTGCCAGAACGGGGGGACGTGCTTTCAAAATCAGCGCTGTGTTTGCGCGCCGGACTTTAAGGGTGTTTTGTGCCAACAGTCGCGCTGCGACGGAGGTAAAAAGTGTAACCATGCCAGCGCACTCACTTTGAGCCTGGCACTGCTGCTCTGCCCGCTCCTTGCCATCCTGCTGGGCTCCGCCACCTCCTGAGATACCCCTGCTTCAGCACCAGCGGCCACAGAGAGGGAATGGCGCCCACCATCGCCCTCAAACGGACACAGAATGCCCTGCGGGAGATCAAGATCGAGAGCGAGACTAAAAGACTTTAGTAGGGCTACAAATAAAAGGAACTCAAAGCACTCCTTACATATACGCCGAGGACGAATGATACCAAAATCACACACACACACACACACACACACACACACACACACACACACACATTCAAATAAACCAACAAGATGGGATTTCTTCATCAATTGCTGCAAGATTGAATGCTCACCGCACTTCCTTTGCTCTGATTGGCTCGATGGAAGAGCGTGTTCTCACATGGATGGACAGTCTGACCGTGGCGTCTAGAAGGTTCCGTTTTTACGGAAAGACGGGAACGCTGCGGCTTCACGTTTCTACACTCTTCCAATGCATTTTTAACATTCAGATGTATGTAATGAGTGATCACTGTTATTCAAAAAAAGCAAAGATTGTGAATATGATTGTGATATTTGTTATCATGCGTATTAAGATTTTAGGCACTGTACCGCTGGTTGTTATAGGAATGTATGTCGCCACAGTTAGACAGCATTCATATTTACAAAGTATTCAGGACACGAAGTATCCAACTGAAAAGATATCTAATCAAATCTGATTATTGTAAACCCTCACATTATTGGATTATTTTTGGTAGAGAATATTTTTGTTTGGATCTACATCTATAGAGAATCTATAACGTAGAGTTTACACTGTACACTTTACAGTCAGGTATTACAAAGGATGAATTTAAGCACTAAATGTACCGAGAGAGAAAACAGAATATATTGCAAAAGTATAGGAGGGGGTTTATTGCACTGTAAAAGTTGCGGTTAACGAATTTACAAAATTTAAATAAATGGATGAAATTTTACATTACAGTAAAACATGCCACGTCTGAGTTGTTTCTGTGTGGGTCATTTCTTTGAGCACTACATCAACAACATTTGTGACTTAACGCACTATGCACTTGCACTTTACACGCTGCGCTCGGCCATGTGGGAATATCTCAGATTTATCTGCATGTATATGCAAATGAGCTCAAATCTACACTTCTTTAAACTTAAAGAAATGATGAGAGTGTGTCATGTATTGGGGCAGATTGCTGCCATCTGGTGCGAAAAAGAAAGATAACATGACTTGAAAATCATGTTGAGACAATAATAGCCAGTAGTGCAGCTGCAGTGTCCTGTGCAGCCACCTCAGCAAGACCTTGTTCTTCATCACTGGGGTCAAGTGATTGTTCCAGGCTCTCATGAACAGTGTATTTTGCCATGGTGCTGCCAGAGAGTGAATGTTAGTCTGTATGTATGTGTGACTGTGTGTGCATTCTGCATGTCATAGTCTCACCCATTCATTTCTCTCTCTGTGTAAGAGGTGGGGGTGGGGGTGGGGGTGGGGGGGGGTGAATATTTTGCACTCTGGATGTTTTAAAGTCTCCCCCCTCCATTTCTGTGTGTGTTCGTTCAGCATTGTGGCTGATAAATAGATTGTATTCAACACCTATTTAAAAAATTGCCCTATGTTAGGGTCTTTCCCATTCATTTCCTATGGTCGGTCAATTTTGACCGCTACCAGCCAAGGGGTCACATGACCGCTTAGACTCATCAAACAAAGTCAGATTTTATTTATTTTTTTCAGATTGCACATCTAAATAAAGTCACCGAGTTTTGAACCAATCAGACTGAGGGAACCATTTTTATTACAACAAAAAATGTAAATCGGTCAAAAATGACCGAACAGCCTAGTGGGGTTTAAGGGGCCTCTCAGACCGAATGCGTTTCCATGCTTAAATAAAAAAAGCTTAGACACAACACAGCAAATATAACAGAATGCATGCATTTAAAGTTGACATGGCATCAAAAAACCACAATGCACCTTTGTTAGACACTGGAAAGCCAGCAAGGGGGGGACCCGGGGGGGACCCAGTGGGACAACATAACAGGATGCTTCTCCAATAATGTAAAATTACAACATGAGCAAAATCAAAGTCCTTGCTGACCACGCTCTTTCTGATGAGGGAAAAATGCCGTGTCACGTCACAGTAGCAGAGTCAGCTGAGCTCCTGCACCTGAGAGGATCAGAGCTTTTACCCGAGTCAGTGAGCATTGATTACCTTCCTCAGAATATCAATACGGCATATAGGGAGAATACATCAAGATGATTCTTTATGAGCCTCTTCCTCAGTCCACCTATAGGAAGAAGCATGATTAAAATGATGCTCATACATAATGGGTGATCATTGGAGTATAATAACGGATGTGAAAGAGATTCATATGTAAGTCCTCCTTTATTAGCAATCTCCATTTTCAATTCCTCTTTTGTTTTAGGCAATTTGCGTTCTTTCTGCATATCACCATCTGGTCAGGGCTGGTCAAAGGTGGAGATTTATTGCAAAAAATAACTTTAATATTGATCCGTTTCTCACCCATACCTATCATATCACTTTTAAAGATGTGGATGACACCACTGGAGTCATGTGGATTACTTTTATGCTGCCTTTATGTGCTTTTTGGAGCTTCAAAGTTCTGGTTACCATGAACTTGCATTGTATGGATCTACAGAGCTGAAATTTTCTGCTAATAAATTACTGTTAGGTGACATTATTTTGTTGGGAATTATATTTATAAAAAATATCTTGCATGCATAAGTATTCACCCCCCACACATTTAGATTTGGTCAAGCCACCTTTTGCTGCAATAACTGCTTGAAGTCTTTTGGGGTACATAAGGACCAGCTTTGCACACAGTGACAAGGCAGATTTCTCTGCAGATTTGCTTCAGGTTGTTCAGGTGATGCTTGAGGACTTCAATTGTCAAATCGTGCCACAGATTCTCAATAGTGGCATAGGAAGTGTTAGGATTGCCCCACATATAGCGCTTTGAGTTTTGGCCAAAAAGCTCTATCTCGGTCTCACCTGACCACAAAACCTCCCACAATCGCAGTTGGGTCACTCACATCCTTTCTGGCAAACTTCAGACGTGCTTTCAGATGGTACTTTTTGAGTAACGGCTTCTTTCTTGCCACCGTCCCATACAGGCCAGTGTTATGCAGTGCTCTTGATGTGGTCGACTGGGGCATTGTCACTTCAGTCCCAGACACTGAACTCTGGAGCTCCTTCAAAGTGATCATTGGCCTCTCTGTGGCTTCTCTCACAAGTCTCCTTTTTATTAGAGCGCTGAGTTTTGAGTTTTGCCTTTTCTTGGCAGAGCCTGAGTGGTGTGATGCAGCTTCCACTTCCTGATTATTGATCCAACTGTGCTCACGGAGATATCCAAACAGTTGGATATTATTCGTACCCTTTCCTTAATCTATGCATTTTTAATACTTCATCTCAAACGTCTGTGGAATGCTCTTCGGTCTTCATTTTCCTTCAGATTCTCAGCCTGACCAAAGATCCTTCAACAATGGGTTTTTAATCCAGAAACTGTGATTGCAACTCTAATGATTGACAGGTGTCCTCATGAAGGCAATTTCTTTCATCCATGTAACCTGGCAGCTTCCACAGCACAGGGGTTGAATACTTATGCAAGCAATATTTTTTTTTTTTTTGTATACTTCCCAGCATAAATCCAGTGCCACCTAACAATAACTGAGTTATTTAAAATAAAATATCAAACAGAATGAAATTTCAATGCACCATCTGTGATTCAGTAATATGAGATAATTGGACAGGGGTCTGAATACTTTTGCAAGGCACTGTGTGTGTAATATATATATATATATATATATATATATATATATATATATATATATATATATATATATATATATATATGAGCTGTTCCAGATCTATATTCAAACGGGCAACGCTTAAAGCCAGGAATGACTCAAATGATGGGCTGGAAAGAAAATGACCTTTATGGTGTGGCATTAGCATGGTACAGTGATGGTACAGTATCAGGTGGTAAAATAATACATGACTGCTATGCACCATGGGTGTTAACACAACAAACCAAGATACTTCAAAGAATACCATGGTATTACTGTGGCACATATTATAATAATAATCATAATCATAATTCAGTCAGCAACAGAATTTGCATGCCTGCAAAACAAATCGGCATGTAAATCTCAACACACACAAAAAAAGTCCCACATCTGCACTGCTCTACAAGAGAGCATCATTTCACATACAAGAAGTGCATTAGTACAAAACAAGCCTCTTTCTCACACACTCTAACACACGCGCGCGCGCGCGCACACTCACGCACGCACTCACACTCTAACACGCGCGCGCACACTCTCACGCGCGCACTCACACTCTAACACACGCGCGCACACACTCACACTCTAACACGCGCGCGCACACTCTCACGCACGCACTCACACTAACACGCGCGCGCACACTCTCACGCGCGCACTCACACTCTAACACACGCGCGCACACTCTCACGCACGCACTCACTCACACTCTAACACGCGCGCGCACACTCTCACGCACGCACTCACACTCTAACACACGCGCGCACGCACTCACACTCTAACACGCGCGCGCACACTCGCACTCACTCACACTCTAACACGCGCGCGCACACTCTCACGCACGCACTCACTCACACTCTAACACGCGCGCGCACACTCTCACGCACGCACTCACTCACACTCTAACACGCGCGCGCACACTCTCACGCACGCACTCACACTCTAACACGCGCGCGCACACTCTCACGCACGCACTCACTCACACTCTAACACACGCGCGCACGCACTCACTCACGCACGCGCGCATCTGACAAGTATACTTTAACTTCAAACTTAACACTTACAAGTTTACGAATCAAAACACATGACATTTTTTTTGCATTTGAAATAAAAAATGTAAAGGAATCTTTTTAACTTGGTTCCGTTTTTTTGCCTCCTTAAATGATCAAAATCAATCCTTTCTGAAAATATGATTTATCAAAAATAAGCCACGTTCACCAGAAGGCCAACTTGCCTCATCCTGTATGTTAAAAAGTCTAAAACAACCAGTGAAAAACACAAACGCCACAAATGCGTTTACACACACACAGTTCTTCCCTGCAAAAAACCTTGTAAAATGTTCCAATAAGCGAAACAATTTAAAGACTTCAACTCAAAATGATGCTATATTGAGCAAGTTTGACAGTACAGTTATTGCATTAATGCTTTTTTCCATTGGAGAGGAGCCCAAGTTATAAAAAACAAAAAAAAAGTACCTTCATGAAGATAATTTAATAACATTTCATGCTTTTAGCAGCAAATTTAAGGAAGACATTTCCAAGATAACAAAAGGAAAGCATGGTCACGAAACTAGTTCACATCACCAATTATTAAACCATTGCCTGAAAAAGTTCTTTTAATACGCCCCGTAGCACATTTTTAGATTTTGAAGAAGAGGACGAGAGGAAGAAAATCTCTTAATGCACTTCTGTGAAATTTTAATGACAAATAAAAACGAGGATAATTCGATTATCTCCGGTGAATTTTTGAAGGGTATCGGGAAGAGTGGGCGGTATTACGAGAGTCCCTATCATGCAAAGTGGCTCTGTGTGTCGGATGGTGTGACACTAAGCCCCGCCTCTCCCTGTCCGGCCTCTGTTCTCTGATTGGTCGCCGCTCTGCAAAGCGGGGGTCTGTGGGCCTTTCAGTCATCCGTGGGTCTTTAGGGCAGTCCAAAGGTATTAGCCGCGGCATCGATTGACCGCTGCCCAAGGTGGAAGAGCCGCTCAGATGGTAGTCAACATTGCAGCGGTTACGTGACGCAGGGGCGGGACCTGTTTCCATGGAAGCATGACTGACAGGCGATGTCACAGTGCTCGGTTTGCCAATAGGTGGATGAGGGAGACTGCGGGTCAGCTGATCTGGTTTAAGAATCTTTCTTGCGTCGTTTCGGAAATCTCTCTCCACGGTCTTGATTATATTCCCGCGTCTCCTGGCGTCCTCGATCAACGCTCCCCAGTCGCTCTGTTCCTGCAGAATTAGATACATTTGATTAAAACTTCAAGATCTTACAGGATTCGGAGAGTACACAAGAGCACCCCTCGAGGAAGTTACCCGGAGTGTGCGTAGATGTCCCAGTATGAACAGACTAAATTTGGCTCTCGTAATGGTCACATTCATCCTCTGCCGATTTCCGACAAACCTTAAAGAAGTCGGAAATATCGTAATGTTACAAAAAGAAACCTGAATATTTCCAAAGTTGGACACTAATAATGCGCACTTACCCGATGGAACCCGTTTCACTGCTCGCCCTCACACAGGACACAATGATGCAGTCCATTTCTCTGCCCTGAAAGCCATCGACTGTATCCACTTCCACCCTAAAGCACACAATTACACATTATTTGAAAGACAGTCAAATTAATGAAAAAAATCCAACTGAAAAGATGAAACGACTCAAAACAGATCGAACAAAAGACTCACTGAAGGTGCTTGTTTTTTTCAATGCCATATTCCCTGATGGCATCCAGTATCCGATGTTTCTGGGCACTGTAGGGCGTGATGACACCCACCCGCACCGACTGCTTCTCGCCAATCAGTTTCAACAGAAGCATCACTAGCATCACCTCTTTGGGGTTTATAAATGAACTGACCAATGGAGAAAACAGAGCAAGTTAACGGTGTTCGGACACAAAAAGGCAGTAAAGTTTCACCCGGCCCACCCACATCCCTCCATCACTCACTCTCTCGACTTATTCTCTTGTCCATCCGTCACGTCGAACACTCTGTAGGGCTTGAAGGGCCAGCTGAAGGAACAGCGCTTCTGAGCCGTCTCACTAAAAAGGACAAAACATGAACATAGATGAGCCAATCAGCAGACCACATTTCATCCACTTAAGCCGGACACGGACGTCTCACACACGCACGCAGTCTCGCGCGCACACACGCACGCACGCACGCACGCAGTCATGCACACGGGGGGGGGGTCACACACGCACGGGCGGGTGCGCGCACGCACGCAGTCTCACGCGCGCGCACACACACACACACGGGCGGGCACACGCACGCAGTCACGCGCACACTCACACTCACACTCACACTCACACTCACACTCACACTCACACTCACAGTTTGTGAATCTAAATCCCAATACACACACACACAAAGTAAAAATGATTTTTTTGTACTTCAAGAACGAACGGTGCCATTGAGTTTGCAGGTTAGAGTATGAAACTGGTGCAACTGCACAAACTAAACATTTATTATGCAATTTCTCTATAATTATGCCTTGATTAGGTTCTTCTAACCGAAACTTATCACACTTATTATAGTTTATTGCTGCTTGTCTCAGAAAGAATAAATAAAACGATTTTGCAGCGCACATCCTTTGCATCAATCACAATGCACCTGCAATAGACAATTGGGAACCTTTGGGGACATTGAACATTGGTACGCTTTTATCATCCACATGAGTACCACCAAACACAAATAAGAGTGGTGCTGGTGGCATAGCTGTAATCAGAAGGTTGCTGGTTTGACCCCCACAGCCACCACCATTGTGTCCTTGAGTAAGACACTTAACTCCAGGTTGCTCCGGGGGGGATTGTCCCAGTAATAAGTGCACTGTAAGTCACTTTGGATAAAAGTATCAGCCAAATGCATGCATGTAAAACAAATAATGAGAGAGAGACCAAATGGGGGTCAAAATCAAACCCGGGTTTGGACTAAACAAATGAACCAAGAAAGCGATCAGATCAGGACGTTATGCTTTTGCACACAAACACATCAGTCTGGTGTGGCACAGCTGAACTGTCACTTTGCCCAATCCATTCACACATAGGACAAAAAAAATAGTGTGATGACAGAGTGAATTTAAGAGTAATTGCATTAAAAATAATAATAAAACAGCAGCTTAACTTGACAGTACATGTCACAAATGGATATTTTGATGCATCGCTCTATTATAATCAGACTATAAGCAAGACACCCGATGTATTTGCAAGAGAGTGAATCTGCAGAATTAGAGACATTGTGCGAGTTGCATTACACGGCGGAAGCACGTCGCAAGCAGGATGAGAATATCTACATCACTGGGCATTTCTTTAGATCATTGGGGGCGGAGTTAAAACTCCTCCGGTTAATAACTCCTCTCCTCCCGTTTATACTGCCTGCATTGCCCCTGCCTACACATTGTGACATCATAGACATGGGGAGGGGGTCCATCATTCCCTCCAAAAACCTAAATTGTAACTTCTTGTTCATCTAATAGCCCTGCGTGTGCGTGTGCGTGTGTGTGTGTGTGTGTGTGTGTGTCTCACGAGAGAGAGAGAGAGCCTACCGGTCATTCTTAAGCGCATTGTTGTAGATGTACTTGGAGGGGAATTCACAGATGTCAGGGTGCATGCGGTACTGCACGCTGAGGAAGAGGATGGGGGAGTGTTGCGGGATTGATGGATTAAGGTTTTTACATAACCTCGCCATAAGTGACTGATCATAGCCAAACTCCTTAGCTTTCTGTTCCAACACACAAGATACCACATCATAGCCTCAAAACATTTTGTGAAACTAGAACCACATAAAAGAAAAAAGACAACTAGTAACATTAAATCCTCTTTGGCTACATTGTTGGGTTACCTGGGAGACCACCGTTGGGGGAAGCTGATTGTGATCACCAACAAGGATTACGGCAGGACATCGGTATAACATGGGGATCAGCGTCTCCACTTCTTTTGCCTGACTAGCCTACAAATGTGCAAAAAGACACACACACACACACACACACACACACACACACACACACACACACACACACACGCAGAAACATTACTCTTCATAGGCAGTGTGTTAGCAAATTATAAACCTTCATATTCATATATGCAGATAGAAATGGAGCACCATGGCAAATGTCAGAGTAAAATATGCATAACAACTAAATTGACTGATAGGACTGGCAGTAATACATCATACATGAAGTACATTTTTATATAAACTAGCACCTTAACACAGCCGCAAGCGGCAGCTATCGAGGTCCAAGCAGGATTGGAAAAATTACCCAAATTTGGCCAAATTGCCAGGTTTGAAAGAACAGATCATTTCAATGCTTTGCATGCATTTGAATAAGACAATCCTTCAAACTGTTCCAACTAATCTAAAGTTAAACCCCGTCTACACCAGATGTGGGGGCGGAGTGTCACGTCAAAAGCAATAGAACCCATTAGAGAGCACCCATTAGATCTACACTGGATACATCCCTCGCAGCGGGTCACGCCAACAGTAAACTGGTGTCCCGTACCATTTCACACACCACACGCTAGCTATATTCCTGCTAGCACTCACCGGTGTGGACCGGGTATTTAAGTGCCTTCTAGCATAATAAATTGCTTGCATTTTTGGCATGTCAGATTGTCCTGGCACCGGTGTGCACCAAGTTATGAAAACTTGCCCTCTGAAGATACAGGCCAATTAGTCCTAGCACTAAACCTAAACCCAACCTTAATTTGATAATAATAATAATAATAATAATAATAATATAGCTCACCCTATTATCGTAAATGGATTCAATGTGGCATGCGTCCTTAAGACTGTCCTGGTGACGATGTGTGCCACGTTTGGTGAAGTTTTAATATTGTGCTCCAAAAATACAGCCTGAAAATAACAGCTCAAATCTGCTAATTAAAAGTGCTTCATAAAAAATAAAGTACGATTTTTTTCATGAGGGGTTCTAGATGATACAATCCAAATTTCGTGAAATTGATAAAATAACATAGAAATTTGAAAATTAGCTTTTTTTTGAGAATTTAAAAAAGGTGTAATGTTGTTATAGTCGATATGGACAAACACGTGACCAATATATATGAGAGAACTGAAAGAGGCCCCCCCTAAAATGTCCTAATGAGTACCAAGTTTCATTTAAATTGGACTGTCCGATGTGAATGTCCACGTTTGATTGGACTGTCCACACACCAAAAAAAATTAAGTCAGAAAAACAACATTTGGTCGGGAAGGTCTCTAAATCCAGGCTAATCAACTTTGGACATTTCAGGAGTCGCAAAGCTAGAACTCTTAATTTGCGAAATTATACATATTTTAGAATTGCATTTTTTTTTAAGAAATAATCATTACTTTTATAGTAATTATTTTATGCATTATATATTAAGGGTGTTTTCTCAAAGAGCCACTCTCCACCTCATTTATTGCCATTCAGAAAATAGATGTCTCACTCACACTCATGGTGTTTATTAGTTGACAGATGTGCTCAAAAACAAGAGACACATCCAACTGAGGGCCACGTGTCGAGCAGTGGTGCTCTAGTGGTTCTCAATCTGGTCCTGGATAACCCCCCCCCCCCCCCACAACACTGCATTATGGATGTCTAAAACACACCTGATTCAACTCGACTTAAATTGTGTGTGTGTGTTCGAAAATGGCAACCTACAAAATGTGCAGTGTTGGGGGGCCTACAGGACCAGATTGAGAACCACTGCTCTAGATGATACATGTCAAATTTCATGCGAATCGGACAAACGGCCTAGGAGAAGTTTAAAAATGGCGGCATTTTTTTTTTTGTTGTTGTTGTTGTTTGGCTTGACCCAAGGATTCAGAGGCAGATTTTGTTTCCAACACTTACAGTGCCGTTGGAAACGCAGTACTGGAGTTGAGCCGAAACGCGAATGTGCTTATACTAGCACCAACTAGTGGCTGGCGCGTGTAATTTTGCTTGCCTGAGTAGTGGGTGGGATTTGGGATAATCCCACAGAGTTTGAGAACTCTAGGCCTTACGGTTCTGACACCCAGATGCTTTTAGGGTAGAAAACAAAAAAATAAATAAGAAAATCCGTACAAATGCAATAGGGGTCCAGCTTTGCTATTTGGAACCCTAAATACGGCTGCCATCGGACTACTCTGACCAAAAAAAAAAAAAAAAAAAAAAAAAAAAAAAAAAAAAAAAAAGGGGGGGAACCCAAAACAAAACCAAAGTGAAACCATTAAAGCAAAACACTACACCAACAGCTTTCGTAGTGCCATAAGCACCATAAGCAATGGCTAATATTAGCACCTCATCGATGATGACACAGCTGAAGGGTTCATGTCCAAGTCGACGGAACGCGTTTTCGAGAACGATACTCCCGCTGGTGCTGAGCGTGCAGCAGATCACATGAGCATTCTGCAGCACCAGGGCCTGAGTTTCCTGTCTCCTACCACGACACTGAACAAGAGACAGAGACATCGGTTAACATTACCACAACAACAACAGCTGTAAACCACCTTTACAAAGCAATGCAATCGTTTACAGTACCTCTTTAATCTGCCGACTCAGTCTTTCCCGTTCCTTTAGAAGCTGCGACTTGGTCTCGGTAAATTTCTTGAACTGTCAGTCAATCCATTGGGTAACAGAAATTCAAGAAAGCATTCAAATAAGTATTAATACACAGTTTTTTTGGCATGTCATTTCACATCACATTGTTATGCGATTAGTAGTTTGTTAGTATCCCATTCCACATAGCCATACTTTCTGTGACCCGGTGGTTCTCAATTGTCCCCATTGTGTGTGTGTGTGTGTGTGTGTGTGTGTGTGTGTGGGATAAATTACATCAGCCGAATCTTTCTTGGTATTTGCACAGCGCTGGGAGAGATTTTCAATTCTCTGGTCCAGTTGCTCCTTCTGCCTTTGTACATCAGCTTCTCCAGACTGCTGGGCTCGCTCTATGCACACACACACGCACACACGCACACACAAACTTATACACTTGGATTCAAGAGTTCACGGACAAGCGTGAACTGAAATGGAAGAATTTGATGGTGTTGGTGCATGCATTTCTCACGTGCTCTCGCTTTAGTCTGGTGGTCAAGGCTGAAGGGTTTCAGAGATCCTGAGATGGTTCTTTCATTTCCTAACCTTACCAGGTTTATGTCACCACAGTTACCTGCACACACACAAAAAAACAAAAAAAAGGTTCAAGGCCAAGTAGGGTTGTTCCAAAAATCTAATTTGATCACCTCTCATCCATTCTGAAGAGTGCAGCACATACAGACGGTTTATTAGGGGGCAAAGCACTGAAGGTGCTGCAACCATATTCAAGTCTGGGCAGCAACGTCCATAAGTCGTAGAGATCCCAAACTTGGCAGGATGGTCCCAAGTAAATCCCAATCGCTACTCAGGCGCATACACACCTCCATTCGACGCTAGGTGGCGCTACAATAAAGCAATTTTAAGTTTTCACTAATATCTCTGCAGCCGTAAGGGCTAGAATCAAAATTACCCCCCCCCCGATTCCATGAGTCAAGCCCTACAAAGCATGCATTTCATCTTAGTCCATAAAAAAAATGCAGCCATTTTTTTTTTTATTATTATTCCTCAGATGCCGTTTGCCCAATATTGGGTATACATCATTTACAGACCATTCAAACTAAAATGTATCAAAAGAATTGATGAAAATTCGTTCTGCGATACAATTCCTTAGGCAGAACGCAACTTGGTTAACTGATCAATATCTACTCAATGCAAAGCCCAAAATGTAACAAAACCTGGTACACAGTCAAAAAGCCACGTTGACGCAAATTTCTGCTCATATGGGACGCTACAACTAACAAAAAAAAAAAAAAACATTTGGTCGATTAAGTTCAAATTAAATATGCAACTTCTTTGGTTCAAGTGCTAATAGGCAAGGCAATATATCGATTCTACAAAACAAAAATGGCCGCCAGCAGCCAATTAAAATTTTAGCACCTATTAACATGAGTTGTGAATGACTGATGGTCCTGAAACTTAAAAGTTTAAAAAGAGTCTCTCCACAAAGCTGTGTATCAAATTTTGAGAATCGGCCATACGGTGGCGCTATAAGCGATTTTGCATTTTGCTAATAACTCCTGAACCGTGTAGGCTAGAACATATTTTTAGTTTCTCCAAATCCTTCAGTGCCTCAAAACCAATATGGTCACATAGATGTCCATTTCCGCAAGAAATGTACCATTTTGATTTTTTTCATCCAAGACAGTTTTTCCCTGATTTGCACGAAATTTGGTATACAGCATCTGCAGACACGTTTGACAAAAAGTAACGAAAAGAATTGATACATTACGTCATTCAGAATATATAAGACAATATGTTTTTCTATGTTGTATTTCTATGTTGTATTTTGATTAATTGGCCTGTAGCTTGTATGTGCAATATTCAAACTTAAAACATTGAGGGTATATGCAATATTTCAATGCGATGCTAGGGGGCACTATAACTTAAAATCCCATTTGTGCTACTGCGATTAAGGCAGTTAGGGTTAGATTTAGCATTAGGTTTCCACAAGATCTTTCCTGTTAAATATGATTATTTTGGTCATCTCTCCATATGTGCTTAAGTCCCAATAATTGCCGCTAGCAGCTATATATATTTAATACAATTACATAATTTTGCTCTTTATTGAACACACTTGGCTGTTTCAAGATTTGAATTTGATACATTGTCAAATTATCATCATTGATTTGACCTCAAAAAAAAGTCACATCCTGTTAAATTTTGCTAATAGCAAAATGGAGTAGCATGGTAACGGAATTAGCAACATGATATCGTACCGTTAACACTTAGTTAGTACTAGTTTACCGTGCAACCCCAAGGCCAAGCAGGTGTTCATGTGTGTGGTAGAGATAAGGTAGGGGCATGTTAATAATGTAATGTTGTGACTTGTGAACATGTAATGGATGTGCATGCAAGCTCTGAACCTTGCGGATTGTTGAGGTCACAGCATTTATCTTTAAAGATCACAATGACTTTCTTCATCAGACTGTCGATAGCAGCATTAGAGGGAGCACAGAGCAGAACACGTGTTCTCCGAGCCTTGGCGGGAAGGTTCCCCACTGGAGCAACAGCATTACCACCCTATCGAAATAAGCACACAACATCCTCAAAAAAATAAAATAAATACAAAAATAGCCCTAAAATGCATCCTGGCAGTGAGTCGTAGCATGCATGCACTATATAACAAACACTGACCGAAGACAGTAGTTTAAACAGCAGGCCTCCAATGGTTTTACTCTTCCCAGTTCCTGGAGGACCGTGAATGAGGAGAAACTTTGGTGTCTTCTGTGGTCTCTTTATCATGGCAAGACCACAGGCTATTGCCCTGGCCTGGTCATCGTTGTACTCCTAAAATGTAGGAAGAAATGGTAAATGGTCTGCACTTATATAGCGCCCTTTTTAACCTTCTCGGTATTCAAAGCGCTTTACACTGTTGACTCATTCACCCATTCACACACACACACACACACACACACATCAATGGCGGCAGGCTTAATACAATTTTAACAGCACAAGCTTTGCAGAGTAGCACATGCTCCCAAACTTACTGGTATATCCAGGTTAAATGGGCTTTCCCTAGTGTCAGTGAAATGTCCCACATGTGGAGCAAGAACAGGACGCAACATTGGTCCATTTCGCAGCAAACACAGCGCACGGAACTCCCGGAATGTGCTGATCAAAGATCCAATTACTTCGCAGAGCACATGCTGGGAATTCACCGAAGACACGTTACCACGAGTCTGGATCGTCAGGTTTATGGTTGAGGCAGAACCTAAGAAACAAAAGGGATGAGAAGTTGGACAACGCACGCACGCACACACGGAAGGCATTCCGGCTTGTGTTCACACCAAAGGCTCCTCTGCAATTATTCCGGGATTATCCCGGGAACAGAGCCCAATCTGAATCTAGGTTTAGTGATATCTGACAGGTAAGAGACATTTTCGATTTAAAATCACTTACAGCACCTTTAACACCATAGTAAAAGCCACAGACCTGGATCTCTGTTGGAAACAATGGACCGGGATACGTATCCAAAATGAGGTTGTGGTTCGTGAAAATTGGGTTCATCGTGTGCATATGCCCCAGTGTTCTCCGGCAGCCAAAGCAGCACAAGGTCATCTTCTTTGGGATACTGCTGTTTTTTTTCACTCTCCGGAGTAAGGCCCGCTTCAAATAGAGAAACATGGTGAAGGGCTGGCACTAAATCTGGGTCTAAACAATTCCCTTTCCGAGAGACTCTTACCAAAGAGCATGGAAAGAAATTCTCACACTTTTAAGCTCATTTCAGAGCCCTTTTGTTTTACAGATTACACCTTTAGATAATAGTTCTTTAGGATCTTTCATAACCATAAGATCTTCTACAGAGATAGCCTGATCTTCTCAAAGGACATCACTTCAAAAACTGCAATCTATAATCATGTGAAATGGCATTTGCTCTACAACTATGAACATGGGCAACGTTAGGGTATAACTCTGGTCAATTGCACCAATCATAGATTATTATTGCATTAGAAGATATTACAAATTAATCCCAGATTAACTGTTGTACCACCCCACAAGGCTGGACTTACCTATAAAGCTGGCACTAGCCGTGCGATTGCTGTATTCAATGCCCTGGACTTTGAGATAGAGTTTGACTCTCCCCTCTTTGAGCCATTCACTGGCTATCTATTGAAAAGTTAAATGAACAAAGATTATAAAAAGCAATGCAAAGATAAGGACGAGTTAACAGCATAAAATACAGTCCTGATCACATCCAAATATTTAAGAGTTATGGAAATGAGTCGTAGTCCCACCTCTTCAAAAAAGTTAATTAGCAGCAGGGGGTACATGGTGTTGAAGTACTCCAGGTAGCTAGGGAATTTTTCTGGCACTTCCTTCAGTGGCAGTTGACACAGGTCATCAGGACTCCCAAATGTTTTGTAGTTAGCCAGCATGCTATATTCCCACTTAAGTATTGCTTGGGTCAAAACTGAAAGGTCAAATTGCGGGCTTTGATCCATTATGGGCACGGGTTTGTGAACTGGAGCTTCAGGTCTTTGGTATATTTTGTAAGATGGTGGTGCAAACGCAAGGCTCGTTTTAGAACTAACTGCTGATTTAGGGGCGTGGCTCAGAGGCCGGGGACATTGCTTTGAAGGAAATGGCTGTGGCAATTGTGGAAAAGGCAAAGTAGGTATTGTTTTTGGGGGTGCCATTGCTGAAGGCAGTCGGGCACCCTTAGCTTTAGCAACTTTAGCTGCAGGAGGTGGTTTTGGCTCTTTTTCCATTTCCAGGACAAGTGAAGCACTGCGGGAGCTGGGGGTGTATATTTTTGTGGTGGAAGGTTTGGCCTTTTTCTGAGACATGGGTGACATGCCAGGCTTCAAGAACAAATGATCGTCATTACGTATGGCTTCCGAAAGTGTGGCGTGAGAAATCTGCGGAGGTTTATGTGCCAACAAAATTGGCTGCTCTGACTCGCTAACTGGATCGAGGTCCATGTCAACAGGATCTCTCTGGGTAAGAAACAAGCCTTCTTCATTTTCTAGGTCAAATTGTTCCATTTGGGAGCATAGCTCCATGTCTGTAGGTTCCGTCTGAGTGAGGAACATGCGTTCATCATCATCAACCTCCTCTTTTGCATCTTTTTCTCTTTCAGTGTTGACAGCGACATCAGTAATCTCATCGTTTTGAAAGCATTTGGACTCTATACTGCCATTTTCAACCCCTTCATCTCGAGACTTACTGGTTTCACCAGTGTAGTTGGTTTTAATTTGGGTTGCAGCCTTTTCATGGTCTTCCTGATGGTAAGGATCTGGCTGAGGATAGGGGAAGAAATCACAATCCTCTTCAGGTGCAACTGAATTTAACGGGTGCATTTCACCAGGTTGGGTGCGCCTTGCTGGTTTGGGAGCCAGTGTTGTGGGGGATACTGTTGCGGGCCTCTGATGCTTCTCACGAATTTGCCTGAAAAACTGCATTTCTTGAGATGCCAAAAGCTTCTTGTTGCCCTTTACTATACGTTTCTGCGGAGAGATCTTGGTGGTGTGACACGCTCGTCTTCTCTTCTGTTGTGGCTCCACTTGCACATTCTGGCCGTGGCACCGAAGTTTAGCAACACAATTCAGCGAACGTTGGGAAAGATCAAAAGCTTTTCTTTCCTTCTTTTTTAATCCCAAACGCTCCGCCGTTGATTTTGGCTCAACAGCTTTACGAACCTTCTTTGGTGGAATCACGGCAGGTGCGTCACGTGACGTTAAGGCAGAAAAGTAAGGAGAAGAAATGAAGCTGGAGGATGGAGTGTGTGATGGCAGACCGGATGAAGCTGGATTGGTCCAACTTGAATGATCCTCATCATACCGCGATAAAGAGCTGCGTTTCCGGGGTTTGTGCTTTATCTTCTGAGCAAGGGTCTCAATTATTAATGGCTTTTTAGCCTTCAAAATGGCTCTCTTATCAGATGGATTCGTTTTTTGGCTTGTGTCTGGTGGAAGTTTTGGTTTCGTGAAATTATCCGAGCTCTCCGCAGTACTGGCTAATTTGGACGATGACAATGCACATGAAACAGCCGGCTCTTGTGGTTGCAGCTGTTGTCTGATCTTATCTTCCGATTGCTGACAGGCCCTCTCAATGTCCTCATCTGGAATGAGTTCAGTCTCTGTACTCCACGAGGGAGAGGAGACATTAGGAGCAGGCTCCAGCCGTTGTTTGAGCGTTTGGTCTAGTTTGTGCTTCGTCAAAACCGTTCCGTCAACATCCGAATCATTCCAGGCGGACGCCACATATTGCTGGGTCTCAAACTCAAATAATTGAGACTCGCTGAGATCATCATAGTCTCGCACTGGACTCTCCGGCAAGGCTGGATCTTCTAGAGGTCTATTCTTTAATGGACATAATTTGTCAAGAGACCCCAGGATCTCCTTTGCTGGCCTTTCATCATTTTCAGAAACTTCATCATAATCATCATCAGAGATGATGATTGTACCAGACTCCAAGTTCTCCTTCGAGGTTCCCGCATTTCTGGTACTTGATTGTACATCAATACCATAAACTTCTGAATCACTAGATTCAAGCTTGTGGGATTTTCTCAAGCGTTTCCTTGTGATATCAAGAGGTTCATCGTCATCGTCATTATCACGGTCCACCTCAGCTCTAAACCGACATTCCTCCTTAGTGGAGGTCACTGGTTGCCCATTTACAGGACAAGAACTCACGGACAAGTGATCTTCTAGATCTTCCTGGCCACTGTTAACTCTGCATTGTCTAACCTCTGGCTCACAAAGCTTTTTTTTGGCAATGGCTTCAATCTTAGACAAATTCTGGCTATCATTTAATCTGGATCGAATTTCCTGCAGTTTTTCCAAGTCTGGTTTAATTTGGACCAACTCTACACCAGGACTCATCTCTGAAATCAGCACTGGGTTGGGAGGTTCCTTTTTAGCTTTTATCCTGTCCGGAAGACCACTCAAGTAATCCTCATTAGAAATGCAGTTTTCATAATCCTCAAGTGGCTCCTCTTTGATAAAAGTACACGCTTCTCCTGCTCTGCTTGGACCTACTTTCTGGTCTACATATTGCGGATGTAGGGTCGGCACCGAATGATTGGAAATAACAGCATTTGGAGACACTAAATGTGTAGATGTGACAGGAACTGTAGAGGGTGGAGTAGCAGATCGTTCTGGCATTGACCGGACCACTCTTATTAAACATTGTTGAAGCTCAGAAGATTCAGATGACGTTAGGCTCCATCGTTTATTTGGAACCCCACGCAGCTGCTTGTTAAGCAAATTCAGAAAATGGGTAGAGCATGGGTCAGATCCCGTCCGAATCCGTTCCTTCAGCAGTTGTCGAATTAGCATCATGCAGCTTAGAATTATGGCACCAATGCCACTTCCAGATGCAGGTAGTTGCCCAACCACGGCAAGAGAATTTGAGGTTGAACTGACTCGGTGAATCCCACCCTTCCTGTCTTGAGGCACAACATTCGTTGGTTCATCTGATAGGACCGTACTCATGACGATCACTTCCACCCACTTGGGGGCACAACGAGAGAGTATTCCCATACGTCCTTTACTAACGTGCATCTCGATTATTTGAATAAGGATGCGGGTGAAAAGCTCCGTCACTTTGTCGTATACATTTGTTGGTCCAATTAGCATGTGTCGCTTATCCCGTATCTTATCACAAAGGTAGTGAAGGACCTCACTAATATAGGAAGCATTCAGCTCTGGAAGTTCAATTATGGAACGGACAAATGGAATGAACCACAGGAAAGTGCTGCCATATACACGCATACTCTGGCCCATCTCAGAGTCAAGCACACTGACCAGGGATTGCATGTCCTCATAGACCACATAGTTGCAAATACCACTGCTGGACGATGAGCCAGACGCCTACAAGGTAAAGGGAAAAAAAGCTGTATCGTGAAACAAACACAAAAGCCTACCAATAATGTTGTGTGGTAATTAACAATGTAAAGATACGGAGGTGCAGGACAGAAATGAAAAAGGAACTCTTACTTGGCTTGGCTTTTCCAAGGCGTAACAGTCATACACCATCTGACTGCAAGTCACATGGTCATCATACTCTGGCTCTACTTTAACCATTCTCCTGGTCATAAACACATTTAAAACTTGACTTGTTAAGAGTTATTAGCACCAACACCACTTCCACAATATTTGGCTTTTCAAAACGGTCCTTTACTGCCAGAATGGGATCACTTAAACACTATTTAGAATCCTTTAGTTTTGGTCACACATTATACACACAGTTTTTTTGCATATATACAGTGAAATTTATTAGTCAGAGTGCAGGGTCAGCCATGATACGGCGCCCCTGGAGCAGATAGGGTTATCTTGCTCAAGGGCCCAACAGTGGCATCTTGGTGGTGCTGGGGCTTGAACCCCCGACCTTCTGGTCAGTAACCCTGAGCCTCAACCACTGAGCCACCACTGGCCCCCTAAGTAGCTAAATTTTGAGCCAATGTAGGACTCTTACCCCATGGTTTTTTGTTGAATGTTTTTTATTTCCGCAACATAGCTGGCTGCTCCGGTGATGGTCTGGAAAGCCATGTTAGGGTCTACCTGACACCAGATCCTAGAACCGAGCCGGTCCAGAATTACCATAAAACAGTGGAGAGCTGGCCAGAATGGGTCAGAAGCTGGGACATCCTCTGAAAGAAAGGAAAGAAGAAGAAAAAAAAAAAACAACAACAACAACACACTTGAAAGTAGAACTTTTTAAATATTGGCGACATCAACTGTATACGATCATGTTACTCGGTAGAAGAAAATTAAATCCAGTTTGTTGCAAAACCATGACGTACCCTTTTTCAACCCTTCCATTGTGTTGATTATGCAGAGTGGAATATTGAACTGTCCCACGAACAAAGAGTCCATTGCTTCAGCGCTTAGCTGCGTTAATAACATGCAGATGCCTATAGGGAACAAAGATGACGACTTCAAAAAGGTTAAAGGTTTTAAAGCTAAAGATATCCAGCCAATATCAGTGGCTCTTGTTATGGTTGTTTGGTTAATTTTAACACCACTATAGACAGCAGCAGGTCTATTAGGTCACATTAACGCTTACATGTACGACAAACAAAATCCACATTTTCCACAAGGGTTATTCACTTTAGATAGAAGTCAGTGTTTCATTGAACACCTCAAGACGGGCATTGAGGTGGAATTTAAAAATGTATCTGACCATTCAGGCACGTATCAGCATTGGTGCACATTGGCGCCATGAACACACGTACCACCTTAAGTAGTGTTATCTGTTTATCACTCTTAGTAAATGACTCCTGAGCTCAGAAAACTGCTTAAATCAAACTAAACTCTGACATCCATTAGTCAACACTACCCCAAGCATATTAAGATTAAGATTCAACTTTATTGTCATTGTGCAGAGACCAGGTACAGAGCCAATGAATTGTTGTTTTTGCATATCCCAACTAAACTGGGGTCAGAGTGCAGGGTCAGCCATGAAACAGCGCCCCTGGAGCAGATAGGGTCAAGGGCCTTGCTCAAGGGCCCAACAGTGGCATCTTGACAGTGCTGAGGCTTGAACCCCCAACCTTTCGGTCAGTAACCCAGAGCCTTAACTGCTGAGCCACCACTGGCCACATGTGCCATCAGCATCCATCCAAAACCAGAGAGCACATCACATATATGTACACTGCAAATGTCAAATCCACAATACAAATCGTAGATAAAACTGCTTCAACAAATGGAAAAACTTCACTTACACCACACCACACAAAACAACAACTTACTTTGAAGGTATGCCAAAATATCTTGAAGTACAATTCAGTAACAGAAGTAACGAAAAGTCATTGAAGAAAGAGAGGATCTGGTAAAACAGACCTAGCCAGTAGTTCTTCTTATTGTGCGAGTCATAGAGGTGAGAGGGAAGTCTCGGTACAGTGCCCCCTGCATAACACCCTGGATCCAAATCTGGAAAATCCAGAGAAACTCCCAGTTCGATGACATAAAACATGCAAGAGAAGATTTCTTGAAGGTCATAGTATGCATCCCGGTCCACACTCCTCATTGTTTTCGCTGCATCAATTGCCCAACGACGCACCTGGAACGGAAAAATGGAAAGCAAGAACATGAGCTAAGAGGAATGGGAAAGAAGAGGAGTTCTATGGTCTAGCAAGATGTAGCTTTGGTTGACGGACCAATTTGACCGAATTACCTTTTCGTTGGGATGAACAAGCAGCAGATATGTTCCTTGATACTTCTCAAACACAGTCAAAGACTGCTTCATATCCTGCAATGTACATAAGGCCTTAACCACCATATCACCTGTAGAGAAGGACAGAGAGGAAATCAATATGTAGAAGATCTCCATTCACATCCCTTAGAGATCACATTTAAGTGTTCTTTTCACAAGTCTTTCGAGAGCTGATTATTCAATGCTCAGAAAACTCCACAACACCTGCCATTTATCAATATTGAGTATTAACCTACACCGCACCACACCACAGACATGTGACTTACCCAGCTCACGGTAGCAGAGTAGGTACGGATATTTCAGAACTTCAAACAGTGGGAAGCGCAGACTGTTCTGGAATTCTGTAGGTGAGATTTTTGAGACTGGTTGCTCACAATCATCTTCAATGATGAACAGATCATCCTCCTCCTCCAGCTCCTGATCCAACTTGGACCCCAACACACGTAAGAGTCGAGCCTTCTCCATTTCCCACAAACGCTAAAAGAGAGAATTACTGCATATACTCCTTAGATCCATGTGTGATTTTTGGGATTTAAGTAAATTACAAAGATACAAATTACAATGATTTATTTATATATTCAATTTTACACAATCAGTGCTTGCAAGGCGGACTGTATTGATATTTCTCAAAACATTCTATTGTTCGTTTTTGCCACAATTTACAAGACTTACAAAAATGGGCATTATCCAATCAATGGGAATTTTCAAACCAGGATGGGCATTTTTCCACCACTTTACAAGATTTGCCCATTACATTCAGATTCCCTACTTTCATTGGAGAGTCCAGAATCAGCCATCCTGGTTTGAAAATGCCCACAGATTAGGAAATGGAAGGTGTTAGTGAGGCTAGCAGGGGGGGTGCTAACCCAGTGATCCGTGTATGTCCCAACATCCCAGTATAGTGACACTCAGCGGAAGCGTTTCAGTTAACCCTTGGATAACCAACACCCCACAAAATTTCCAAGAAGTTGCCAGCAGAGCGAGGCGAAGAGAGGCACAACCCATTAATACAAGCGAATATAGCGCTAATGATCGATATTAGATCTTTAAGGGGTTCTCTACGTGTAAAGTTACAAACGTTCTTTCCTTTATCACGTGCATTTCCCAAAATTGAACTTTGCAAGTGCCTCATAAGAGCACTTTATTATCTTGAGACCGTGCAGTGCCTCTCCTCATTTACAGCTTGGCGCATAACTTTATACATGTAATTTAGCAAGCTAGGAAAGGGTTAAAAGTAATTTTACTACTTAAAACATTTATTATTACTGTACAATCTATTTTTACACAATCAACGATTTTTCTCACATTTATCTATTTTATGTCTTAATTTTAAACTATATATTACATTTAAAAAAAAATAGGCTTATGTAGGTTAATTGATACAAGTAGCCCTTTATAATTATGTTCCATTTAAATATAAATAAAATAAATGTAATTATGGTTACATTGTATACGTCTGCATAAATGCACAAAGTGAAAGACATTAACTGTATAAAATTGTATGAGGTGTTATTTCACGATTGTCCTACAGGTGTCTACATAAGTCAGATTCAGTAAGTCCTTACTCCAGAACACTAGATCGAAGACCATTTTCCGAAGTAAATGCTTTTGGGAAACAGCCCATAATTCTTAGATGATTCATAAGGTGGTTTATGATATAACTGGGCTTATAATGCTTTGGGGAAACGAGGCTGCCACAGACTGAAGTGACGAGCAAACCATCTTAATGAGGCATATCATTTTACGGATTTGTTTGCATGCTAGGGTATGGCAACTGCACAACCCTACCCCCGGGGACACTGTACTATAAAAAAGGCACAGACTTTCGGATGAGAATTTTAACCGAGGTCCTGACTCTCTATGGTCGTAAAAAACCCAAAGCACTTCTCGTAAATAGTAGGAGTGTCCTGCACAAATTCCACTCATGGCCATTATCGATCATGGCCTCCTAATGGCTGCCGGCGCATCATCCAGATGGATGCTGCACTCTGGTGGAGGTCGAGGAGAGTCCCCTCTTCACCATGCAAAAGCACTTTGAGTGTAGTGTCAGAAAAGCTCAAATTAACTTTCATTCGTTCATGCATTCATACAAATGCCCATTATAGTTCCACAGAGACCTACATTTTCTGCAATACACTCAACTAAATCAACTATTAAAGCAGTTTGGACCAACAGGGGGCCACAAGGGGGGCCGTCTGAGGATAGGTCACACACACACACACACACACACACACCCACCTCCCTATGGTCTGGCCAATTTTGTATATAAATTGGACCTAGCGGATCACATTCAGATACAAGCATCTAATTGTTAGATTTAAAAGTTTAGGTTTCAACTTGATAATTTTTGTTAAATGTGTTAAACATATGACAAACTAATTTAAAAGGCTTAAATGAGATTAAAACGGTTGTAAAGGGAATATTAAATAAAATGTATGCGTCACATGTATATAAAGGGCCGTCCTTAGGGTGGTGCAACCAGTGGTCAAACCATACCCCACGCTTCGGGGGGGGGGGTCCCACCGAGATCACTCTAAACTAGCCCGCCTATGGCTAAATCAAGTTAAATTATGATATATGATATTATTATGAAGCTACTTGTACCCTGGTGCAAATAATGGTGTCAGAGATTATTTGCGTCTATATTTAAATACTAACATACAGTATGGGCATCACTACAGTTACAGTGTTTGTTTGGAGTCCCACAGACACACTACATTATCCCCTTCCCCTAAACCAAACCTTACAAGGTGCTGTAAGCGAATTTAGCATTCTGAAGCATTCAAGTGGCTGAGCCATTGAACTAGCCACGCCCCCTCATTCCAAACCACTGCCCTCCAAAGATAACACAGTAAGTTGCTGGAATTTTGGTCCATTCCTCCAGACAGAACGGGTGTAACTGAGTCAGGTTTGTAGGCCTCCTTGCTCGCACATGCTCGGATTGAGGTCAGGGCTTTGTGATGGCCACTCCAATATTTTGACTTTGTTGTTCTTAAGCCATTTTGCCACGACTTTGGAGGTATGCTTGGGGTCATTGTCCATTTGGAAGACCCATTTGCGACTGAGCTTTAACTTCCTGGCTGATGTCTTCAGACGTTGCTTCAATATATCCACATCATGTTCCTTCCTCATGATGTCATCTATTTTGTGAAGTGCACCAGTCCCTCCTGCAGCAAAGCACCCCCACAACATGATGCTGCACCCCCCATGCTTCACGGTTGGGATGGTGTTCTTCGACTTGCAAGCTTCACCCTTTTTCCTCCAAACATAACGATGGTCATTATGGCCAAACAGTTCAATTTTTGTTTCATCAGACCAGAGGACATTTCTCCAAAAGTAAGATCTTTGTCCCCATGTGCACTTGCAAACTGTATTCTGGCTTTTTATGGCAGTTTTGGAGCAGTGGCTTCATCCTTGCTGAGCAGCCTTTCAGGTTATGTCAATATATGACAGGTTTTACTGTAGATCTAGATACTCGTCTACCGGTTTCCTCCAGCATCTTCACAAGGTCCTTTGCTGTTGTTCTGGGATTGATTTGCACTTTTCACACCAAACTACGTTCATCTCTAGGAGACAGAATGCATCTCCTTCCTGAGTGGTATGATGCCTGTATGGTCACATGGTGTTTATACTTGTGTACTATTGTTTGTACAGATGAACGTGGTACCTTCAGGCGATTGGAAATTGCTCCCAAGGATGAACCAGACTTGTGGCGGTGCACAATATTTTTTCTCAGGTCCTGGCTGGTTTCTCCATAACGTCAAGCCCTTGCATTATCCCCTTTTCTTCCCAATTTGGAATGCCCAATGTGCTCCAAGTCCTCATGGTGGCATAGTGACTCGCCTCAATCCGGGTGGTGGAGGCCTCTGCATCCGAGACCATCAATCCGCGCATATCACGTGGCTTGAGCGCGTTACCACGGAGACATAGCAAGTGTGGAGGGTTCACGCTATTCCCAGTGGCATCCACGAACATACCACGCGCTCAACGGAGAGAGAGAACCACGTTATAGTGACCACGAGTTGGTTACCCCATGTGACTCCACCCTCCCTAGCAACCGGGCCAATATTGCTGCTTAGGAGACCCGGCTGGAGTTACTCAGCACGCCCTGGATTCGAACTTGTGACTCCAGGGGTGGTAGTCAGCGTCAATACTCCCGGAGGTACCCAGGCCCCCTAATTAATTCAATATTGAAATCATAAACTGTATCGATCGATAAATAATATAGTTTAATATGACACAAAACCAAATATTTTACCCAAAATGTGTGTGCAGTGCGTATTTAAGCTCGGAGGATTGTGTCATTTCTTCTACGTCAACTGTACAGAAATCAGCTACAAATTTCACAACTATGCATACAGAATCCTTCCTTATAGCATCCATTTAACCATAAAAGTGCCTTTACTCCACAAAATAAATGGCAGAAAACAAAATGCCATGACAACGGCAAGCTTCTCTGATGCAGCATCAGATTATGTCACTTCGGATGATATTACGGCTCACTTTCTTCAGGATAATTTGACCAAACACAGTTCCTTTTGCTCTACATAAACAGATGGACAAGTATGTGTACGCCTGCAACTTGAAAACATCAGCTTTTCTGTGTTGGTGTACCTTGTGCAGTTCAGGGACCTTGTCTCTGGCTCTGTGATACTCCACCACACACTCCAGACAGCAGCTCAGATCTTCATTCAGAGAGTCCATCTCCCTCTCAGACAGCTGCACGGAGCTGTAGCGATGCAACAAGGTGGCGATGGCTGCGTCACCCTCCGCCTCGAGGGATGTGGTACACCACAAACACTTCTCCATCATAAGCACCTGTGCACGAATGCAAATACATGGAACACAGTGAAGACCAGCTTAATATTAAAATGTTCTTAAAGTATACATTGAAAGTAATTTGCAACTAGCTAGCTAGCTAGCTAGCTAGCTAGCTAACGCCAACATAGGCTATCGTATAACTGCAGTAAATGTATCATGCAAAGAAAAGTGATTACTTCAAACTACAGTCTCGCATAGTCAGACCGATATCCACACTTTGCTGGAACAGTGCTAAACTTTCTCAAAGTTTGTAGTAAAACAGTCGTAACTGTGTAATTTTAATTATGCTACCTCATCTGTCAGCATGATACCGGTGAATCACGTTCAGTCTCTTTGTACGTTACGTCATTGTTTTGGATGCTCGTTCGCATCCCTATGGAGTGTGCGCACGAGCGCGAGCAATAATAGCTGGCTGCAGTTCACTTAACGGCCACAGGTGTCACTAATAACAACGGTTTCTGACTCTTACATTCTGCACCTTTAAAGGACATTGTGTATTGGAGATTTTTTTTTGTTTGGTTTACTGCAGATGTATATTGGTCTCCTTGATTACTAATAATCATTATCAGTCAACCCCTAATAACATCGTACAATGTAATACAATATCATATAGGCGAATACTGGACGAGAAGTAATTCCTCAACAGTAGATTTTGACTTGCGCCAGCAAACACCCACCTAGCAACCGGAGCAACACCCCAGCAACCACCCAGAACACCCCAACCATGGTATTATCTGACAACATCTACTACCGCTGAACGGACCTTTTTCAAAGACTATGACGACGCGCTACCGTCATATTTAGCAGCGTAACTCTAGCAAACATTTTTATATTTGCAATTTAACCATCCTATAATTTCATAACATTATATATACACACTTGATAAAAGGTTCAATTTAATTGCACGCAGAACATGCTCTGAAATGTATGGTTTCTCCATAAATCTCCAGTGTCCTCCAGTGTTTCTCAGTCCTGTCCTGGAGTAGCACAAACTCTTCATTTTGGATGTCTCCCTTATTTAACGCTCAATTCAGATCATGGAGCACTCTATTAATTATCCAATCAGTAGAATAAGGTGTGTTCGATAAAGGACACGTGCAAAATATGTAGCATCAGTGGTACTCCAGGAAAGGACTGAGAGACTCAAATAATTCATCCAGACCAAATCTAATGGACACTATGAAATCCTGAACCTAGCGGATAAATGCATAGTACACTAATCATATTACAATTTCCCGAAGACATAATATTCAGCGGATAAGACAATCTTCTGTCTGGGCTACAATAGGGCAACAAATCAAGGTCAAGAACAGCCTGTTATTCATATTTGTAAAAAGATTAAGCCAGTGCAGAATTACACTTTACAAAAATATCCCGATCAGCCACAATATTAAAACCACCAAAACAGCGTCAACCCGCATCTCAGATAACAGCATTCAGAGATGATATTCTTCTCACCGCAATTGTACAGAGTGGTTATCGGAGTTACCGTAGACTTTGCCAGTTCAAACCAATCTGGCCATTCTCTGTTGACCTCTCTCGCCAACATGGCGTTTCCATCCTGAGAATTTTGTTTTTGGCACCATTCGGAGTCATTTCTAGAGACTGTTGTGCGTGAAAACCCCAGATCAGCAGTTAAAGAACTACTCAAACCAGCCCGACTGGCACAAACTATCATGCCACGGTCCAAATCACTGCGATCCCATTTTTCCCCATTCTGATGGTTGATGTGAACACTAACTGAAGCTCCTGACCCGCATCTGCATGATTTATGCACCGCTGCCACACGATTGGCTGATTAGATAATCACATGGATGATTGAAGGAATTAAGGGCTTAAAGTTAAGACTGTTCTTGAGTAGTCGAAAACGAGACACCAACTAGCAGACAGAAGCCACTCCATTTCTAAAGGTCAGCTCTAGAATAAATGGATACGCAATTAATTCTATGGATAAACAAACTATTGTGCAAACGAAACGAAAGCAAAATGCCATAATGAATCATAAATGAAACTTACCACTCCCACGGAGCGCGTTTCATGCTCTGACATGAAAGCCACCCAGCAACCAACAACAAATATTGAATGGAAATTATTATGATTTGTGCAAATGTCCAAATATCAGCTACAAAGCACATATATTCAGTACCAACAATAAGTCCAAGACTTCCAAGCTGTAAAACATACAGCTTCCGAAGTTTTAGTTAACATGCTGCTAACCTATAATACAAGCTAAACAAGCGCAATCACTTTAGCATGTATTAGCATGTTAAAGCGAAAAACAGCCCCTGCCTAGTGCGTAACTTTAGGTCCTCACAGACGCACGAATTCAAATGTAAGCAAAGCACTTACACTCAAACTAACTTATTACCCACACGGCTCCAACGTAGGACACTTTGTATCTTTCAGGCCCGTTTAATATCAGAGTAAACACCACATGTCCACTCAGTAGTGTGCTTTACATGCTGCTTCTCTCCTGCGCTCGATTCTGCACTCAAACACGCCAGCTGCCGAGTCGCGCTAATATACCGCTACTGTGACGACAATAAGCAAGCGAAGCTGTCCCTTGCGCCTGCGCAGATCAACAGCGCGGGCTGCGCGATTTATAGGGCGCTGACGTCATTATTTAGGTCTGGTAGACTATTAGAACTAAATGGCTGTAGAAGATTGTAACCCAGTAAATTAATTGACAACATTTAATTACTGTATCTCACTTAATTGTTCCTTTTGTCATCACTATTAACCCTTGAGCGTCAATTAAAAAAAAAATGCTATAATAATATTATATATTAATATTATTTTCCACTTTTAATGAGTGGAATGAGTGTTTTAACCAACATCAGTCCTGATTATAACTAACTTCAGGATTTTAACCCTTTAAAAGTCTATTCATTATTAAAGTTTATTATTTATGTACAATTCTACAATTATTTTCCATATACTAAATGCTAAGGGGGCTTTTTTTTCTTTTGATATGTGATTAACAACAATGCTGTTTTGATGCATTATTATTTTTTGTGCAGTTTCAGATAAAAAAAAACAAACAAAAAAACTCACACTCAGGACCTTAGAGGACAAACATGTCTGCATCAAAAAAACTGGCATGAATATATTATATAATAATATTATTTTACACTTTCAATAACAGACTTTTTAACCAACATCAGTCTTGATCATAACAACAAAATCATAAATTTTACGGATTATAACCTTTTAAATGTCACTGTTGTTTTACACGCGCACACACACACACACACACACACACACACACACACACACACACACACATATATTTCTCAATACACACATACAGAACACACTCTGACATTCATACCAAAACACGCACACAATTGTAGCTGCATCATTTATTCAGTTGTCCTGCAGTGCTCTATAATACAGCAAACAGAGAATTGGGGAAAAGCTTGTATTTGCTCCACAGGCTAAACATGGGAAAAATGGCGCCATCTGGTGGAAAATATTAGAAATGTACATTTTGAAGCCAGGGCTCCGGAATAGAAGCATAATATCATAGAATTCATGATTTTATGCTTTAATGGCACTGGGATAAAATATTACAGTTGTAATGGGTTTCAATGGGGACATTTTTGTCCTCTAGGTCCTGAGTGACAAAATGACCGAAAAAACAAAAAGTACAAGACAAAAATGTCCCGAGCGTCGCACAAGGTTTAAGAGACAGCTGACCATCTGTTTTGGGGTTGTGTTTATGGTAAACTGTTTCGTTTAGACATTTCAAATGTTGTAAAAAGGAAAATAACCCCAAACATCAGTCATAAATTTGTATTTTTGGTGAATCTACCAGCGTCTGAAGCTAGACCCTTAATTAAATACAATTAATACATATTTTTCATTGCAAAATTGTATATATATTTTTTGCGAGTGCAAAAGTCTCAAAGAATAGGCCTGCTTTTTTATTTTCAAGATGTTAAATTATATTTAAACTTTTCTAAAAAAAAAATAATAATAATAAATACAAATCTGATAGCAAGTAATTACGGTGTACTCTTTATAAGATAGTATAAAGTGTCTTTTTTGTAACTATTTTATCTAATGTTTTGTTTATTATTTATTTATTGTACATTTTGAAACTATTTTGTATTGTTTAATTAAATACTAAAAGGTGCTTAGAGTGTAAAATTAACTGCACAAGGAAGACAATTGTGCAGCAATGATGTAAGTACGGGGTTAAATGAAGCTCAGTGCAACATATTCCCACAATTTATCCCATGAAAAAGCAATATTTGTGACTACATTAGATTTTAATTTTCTATAATTTATTGTGCTAATCATTTATGTGTATTTATGGCCCACACGTCAGTATGCTCATTAATATGCAATGATGAGTTTAACATATTTACTGTAAAGAATACATTTCTAGAACATTTCTGTGGCAACGCTTCAGTAAATATTCATTTCTACAGATTATGTTAATGATATGCAAATAAGCATACATGCAAAATAAGCAAGTGATGAAAAACCACAAACAAAAAAAAGAAGTTGTGACTGATCCGAATAATGGAAAATGTACTTGAACACTGCAGATGTTTATCAAAGTGAAATTAAATAAACTGCATAAAACTTACTTGTTTTCCAGCAAAAATAAATAACCACTCTTAAAACAAGATTATTTACTTGTCAAACAAAATTGTATTGCAAAAGAGGAATCTGCAATATGAAGTGGACTTCATGCTAATGGGGTAAGAAAATAAACTTGTTTTCTCTTTAAATTAAAGTTAAGTTTATTGAATTTTTCCCCCATTGGCAAATAGCTTTTTTCTTGTTTTAAGCATAAAACTCACTTTAGCTATATTTGCCTTATGGGAAGAATTGCAAAGAAAGACACTTTTGAAGCAGAAAAACAAACAGAAAAGGTTCGAGTGTGGAAAGAAACACAGACATTGGACAACAGATAATTGGAAAAGAGTGTTATGGATCTTAACCCCATTGAGCTTTTGTGGGGTCAGTTAGACTGTAAGATGCATGAGAAGTGCCCGACAAGACAGTCACATCTATGGCAAGTGCCACAGGAAGTGTGGGGTGAAAGGTCAAGTGCAACAGGAAGTGTGGGGTGAAAGATCAAGTGCTACAGGAAGTGTGGGGTGAAAGATCAAGTGCTACAGGAAGTGTGGGGTGAAAGGTCAAGTGCAACAGGAAGTGTGGGGTGAAAGATCAAGTGCTACAGGAAGTGTGGGGTGAAAGATCAAGCGCTACAGGAAGTGTGGGGTGAAAGCTCAAGTGCTACAGGAAGTGTGGGGTGAAAGGTCATGTGCTACAGGAAGCGTGGGGTGAAAGGTCAAGTGCTACAGGAAGTGTGGGGTGAAAGGTCAAGTGCTACAGGAAGTGTGGGGTGAAAGGTCAAGTGCTACAGGAAGTGTGGGGTGAAACGTCAAGTGCTACAGGAAGTGTGGGGTGAACGGTCAAGTGCTACAGGAAGTGTGGGTTGAAAGATCAAGTGCTACAGGAAGTGTGGGGTGAAAGTTCAAGTGCTACAGGAAGTGTGGGGTGAAAGGTCAAGTGCTACAGGAAGTGTGGGGTGCAAGGTCAAGTGCTACAGGAAGTGTGGGGTGAAAGGTCAAGTGCTACAGGAAGTGTGGGGTGAAACGTCAAGTGCTACAGGAAGTGTGGGGTGAAAGGTCAAGTGCTACAGGAAGTGTGGGGTGAAACGTCAAGTGCTACAGGAAGTGTGGGGTGAAAGGTCAAGTGCTACAGGAAGTGTGGGGTCAAAGGTCACCTGAGTAATTTTTCAAATCGTAATAGTAATTGTTCATGTTATTAATGTCCTGACTATACATTGTGATCAGTTGAATGCCACTTTGTTGAATAAAAGTACCAGAAATGTTGTTTTTGCATTGTATGTGGGTATGTATTGAACACAAGTTCAAATTATAAAGTACACAAATAATGGCACCATTTCAAATGTTTTTATTCAGCCTGATATGAATTACACATGAATAAAAGAGAGGATCATCTTAATGCAATAACCTCCCTTCCCTTTATATAAACACCCCGTCACGGACAGTTTCTACATCATTCTAAGAGCACGGAGGCCTCGGCACATGCTAGAGTTCACCTGAGGTTACGGCTCTGTTATTGTCCGTTTCTTATTTCCATTTGTAATCTACTCTTGTTCGGATGTAGCAGTTGCATTGTCCTTAAACACTCAACAGTGATATTGTGGAACGTCATTCATGAAGTCAGTCATAAACGGAATGACACTATACATTAAATATAAAAGCAGAGCATTATTTTTCCTGCCCTCTGTCAAAATTGCATCCTCCGAGTGCTGGATTATTACTAATAAACAAGGAATGTCGATCAATTATATGCTGCATATCTTTCAGAACACACTGAACAAACATTTTGGAAGAGCCATCTTTTTGCGCAGTACAAAACAGATTATGTAAATACATCCAAAAACAAAAGTACAACATCATCCTGATAAAAAGCAGGCACTAATTTTGTTCCCATCATCACTTGAGACAGATGAACCTGGTACTATCTGTAACAACAACAACAACATATTTGGCGCTATGCTCGAGACATTTACTAAATCATGGACTTGTGGAGCACAAAGCAAAAGCAAGACGGCTGCTTGTGGGACACGTCTGTCCATGGACAAACTCGAAAACAAAAACACTTGCCTCAATGAAATAACTAGTGTTAATATAATAATAATTATTCACATAGTGCAAATAGTTTGTTTACATTACACTTTTAAACAATAGTATAGGGAGAATCTCACATGAATTAAGGTCAAATTTCACCCCCAAAATTAAAAAAGGAAACCAATTTTGCTTATAAAAGTGAAAGCTATTTGTACGATCATTGAGTTTTTGCATCGACACGTTAAACTTATGCCAACTGCAAATCTCTTCCGTTATGTGATGAAAACAATATTTCAATTGTAAAGTGGATTTAAATAAGGTTTATAATACAGCAGAAAAAATAGTTTCTAACAGTACAAAAAGAGAGACTATATTACAGTCATGAGAATCACCATTGAGAATAATGGGAATTACAACGATATATATAAATTATATTATTAATTATAATACACGGTCACAAAAACAATCACAACAGAGGAGTCATTTTTTATGCAAATATATATTTGTAGCTTTTATTTCTCGATTTTTTTTGGGGAAAAAAATAAACTGTCACAAAAAAATTATAATTTATGAATAATTGTTTATGCAAAGTAAATATATATTTTTAGATTTTTTTTTTAGATTTTTTGGGAAAAAAAAATAAACTGTCACAAAAAAAATAATAATTTATGAGTATTTGTTTATGCAAAGTAAATATATTTGTATAGATTTTTGGGGAAAAATAAACAGTCACAAAAAAAAATTATAATTTGAGTAATTGTTTATGAAAAGTAAATATATATTTTTATCTTTTTTTCTAGATTTTTTGGGGAAAAAATAAACAATGTCAAAAAATGTATGAATAATTGTTTAAGCAAAGTAAAGATATTTTTATAATTTTTTCCTCGATTTCTGGGGGAAAAAATAATGTCACAAAAATTATAATTTATGAATAATTGTTTATGCAAAGTAAATAGATATTTTTATCATCTTAATTTCTGGGGATTTTTTTTTTTACGAGGTCACAAAAAAAAAAAATCATAATTGGAGTAATTGTTTATGCAAAGTAAATATACATTTGTCTTTTTTCCTCTATATTGAGGGTAAAAGAAAATAAACAATGTCACACAAAATCATAGTTTGAGTAATTTTTTTTTTTATGCAAAGAAAGTCACAAAAAAAAAAAATTATAATTTATGAATAATTGTTTATGCAAAGTAAATGTATATTTTTATTTCTCCATTTTTGAGGTGAAATGTGCCCTGGACATGTTTTTGTGAGATTCACCCAACAATGAATATTTATCTTCTTTCAAAATATACAAATGAGCAAAAGCTATTTTCATAAACCCAACCGTTTTCTGCCATCAACGTCGCATTTGTTGGTGCATTCCCCATCCCCACTTATCTCCGGTTTATTACCTCCCAGCCTTAAGTATCCCGTCCCTGCTCCTTTAACGTGTCATCTAAATAAGTCATGCTGATAGATCGGTCACATTGTAAATCTTTCTTTCCACCTTTTCCCCCGTTCACATCAGATTCAGACTATTACGATATTCCCAGTGACCATTAATGAATAAAATATGACATTTCTCATTAAATCGTTTTTGTGTCTAGCACAGTCGGCATGCATTAGGATCACAGGGGCAGTCTAAGGATGGGGGATGCCATGTTATCGTGCGATCAAACAGTTGGGTCACATGACAACCCGGAATGCAAACTCGCTCCTTTGGTCCATAAGTACACCATTTTGCACTTTCGAATCAACCAGAACAGTCCAGACAATGAAACTCCAGTGTGTTTGAGTGTGTGTACAGTGTGAGTGTGTGTGTGCGCGCGCATGTGGTCCTTTCCGTCAGTTTTAACTGTGGTTTCGCAGCATATCACTGAAGCTTTGTTCCCAGCTTTCGTTGTCGGTTTCTGCGCAAAAAAGACGACAAAACAACAAATGTAAGTCGACTGTTTCGAATACACATTCATCGAATAGTATAAAAACTGCCGTCCAATTTTTTACAACAATAAAAAGGCACAAATCCATCATCTTTGAAATGAAAATGAACTTGATGGAAAGTAATGTATTATATAAACACTATAATAAAATGTACATTTAAAACAGTAGATTGGCGGCCTTCTTGACTATCAAACTTAAAACTATACAAAAAAAAAAAGGTCATAATTTAATTAAATTTTTTGAAATACACATTTCCCAAATCATAAATATTCCCAATTAACTTGCCCTACTGAGTGATATCTTAATTTAGGCTAAATCTGCAACCTTTCAACTCTGCTCGTGCTTTTTTTTATATATATATATATATAAAGATATATACACTGTAAATGTTGTTATTCAAATAATGATTTAATGTCTACTGCTAGAAAATAATGAAATCACACAAATCAAGGTTTATATCTGTATTCATGTACCAAATTGTGAAAGCAGGGTAACATTTATTTTAACCTACATTTGTTTATGGTTTAGCACCTTGTTTGACTGACCCCTTGTTTTACGAGAAAGAAAATATACTTAATTTTTAAGGCTTTAAAGACCCATTTTACACCCTTTTTCAAAGTGTCAAAAATACGCTCATGTGATATTTGCCAAAAGATGCTGTGGGTGTGTTACCTGGCCTCTGATCTGGTTACGGTGTATTCAAACCACAGAATGTTTGGAATGAGACTTGTATCTCTCACCAGGAAAAACTCCGAGATATGCCTGAGACAAGAGAGAAACAGGTTATGAAATGCATCTACGCATGTATAAGTGGGTTTGATATATTTAGGACTGCGTATATATGAACGTGTGTGTGTGTGTGTGTGTGTGTGCGTGCACTTGCATCATTACCAGGCTGCTATTTTGGGAAAGAGTGGCGTTAGCACCTCCTGGGTGATAAAAAACCATACCACTCCCATCACCAGACCGGCAACACCCCCATAAATCACCTGACTCCAGGTGTGGTACAGGAGGTAGACTCTATGAATGCACAGAGAAATAGGTGAAATGAAACAATGTCAAACAAAGCCCAAAGTTTACACGCCAACAACAGAACACACATTACCTGCTGTATGAAACGGAGAGAGCTGCACCCAGTAGAATGATGGACAGTATATGCCGCCATAACAATTCAACACACCTGGCATTGTTCGTCTGATGCATTCTAGGGGGGGGGGGGGGGGGGGAAGAGACAATAATCACTCAAATGTATGCATTTATGCATTCTAAAACAGGTGTCCTTGCATGTAAACATATTAAGGGTAGTACTAAGGAATGACGGCGTAAACATTAATGCATAATGACAATGTAATGCAATAGCTTTAAAATAATAACAGCTTTTTCAGAGTCTACCAAATGCCAGATTCGGTCTATAAGTAATATCAAGCCTTACCTTAAATAAAGAAAAAGAAAAAAGTATACAACAAAAAACCAGATGAACTGAGAGTGACTGGAGGGCATCCCGTACTCTGTCGTGAGTGAACCGTGACCTCCTGTTAATGAGACAGAACAATGACATCTCAGTACTCATCCCTCAAACTAACATTGTGTTTGCACTTACAAGCGTACAATGGAAGTCTATGGGGAAAGGCATTCTGGAGAGTGTAAACACAGACATTTTAATAGTTCATTTAATTAAGGTTTAACGTTGTTATAATCGCTACTAATGTTCAAGGAAGATAAACGTATGCGTTAGCAATGTAGTGCCTAAAAGAGTGGATGTGGGCTGATACGGGAACAGGTGTGTATCGTCACGACCCGGCCCCGCCCCTCCGCTCTGCCACGGTGGACTTCACGCAGTCCTCGGCAAACGGTCCTTTCTGGGATCCTTGTGTTTATTGTGCGAAAGTTACCAGGTTTATTGACTACATGGTCAGGCTATGTGGCTATACTTACTAAACGGTGTGTATTTTAGAGTGACTCTCACGAAAACCTGTCAAGAACATGTCCTGGTCATATGAAATCCTTTAATCAATTTTTTTTTTTTTTTTTTTTGTGCATAAAGAAAATTAAGCCTGCATTTGGATAAGCTCCTAATTATGCTAATTAGCCCTCCAGAGGGATAAAGGCCGACCGAAGTTGGCAGTGCGAGAGAGAGAGATATTTACGGACAGCTGTCTGACATCAGTGTGTGTGTGTGTGTCTGCACTGTTACAGTTTAATTATTGTTGTTTCCCTCCCAGATTCAGGAAGGCGGGAATGACCTGGCAGCAGACGGGGCGAAATGCACGCCCCTCCCAAGGGAAAGAGGGGTGTACGTCATGGCAGGGGCTCCCCGGCCTGAGATAACGAGGGAGGAATGTGGCAGGGCGGATGGCCGGGACGGGTCGTGATTCCGCACACCCCTAATCAGGCTAGGGGCTGGGTGTGCTTAATCACGACCCGGCCCCGCCCTCCCACAAATTGTCATCATTGTGTATGAAATGTGCAATATAAATAAACTTGCCTTGCCTAAAATAGTCTTTATTTTCTAAATGCAGAATATAATTTATTTTTGGTATCTTTTAGCAAAACAGGGACAGGACTTTGACGAGAAGGAGGGCGTGGCCAGGCTGTGAGTGTGCACGCCTGGTGAGGAGCGGCCCAATCAGCGGGAGAGAGGTAAGAGTCGTCGGGAGCGCTGGGCGCGCACACACACACACACACACACCAGTTCAGTGTTTTAAGTTCTAATTAAAGTCTTGAGTGTCAATCCGCTTCCTGCTTTACCAACGAACGAGAGGCTTGTCTGCCACAATTACACTAACATCTGGTGCAACGTCTTGACCCGTAGACTTCCAATGTACGTGCATTATTATAACCCAGCTGTCGGTAGAGCTTGACTGAGCTGAAAGGAAGAGAAGTGTTATCGCCCCATGTCCACGTTTCCTGTGAGCTGAAAAAGCACGCGTTAAGTGTATTATCTGCTAATCTGAGGGAGTACCTCCGGTTACCAAGGACAAGTTGTTTAGCAGGTGTTTTGTTATTAGACTTAGAAATGACAAACTACACACAACTGATAGTATTCAAGGCTGACTGCATAACGCTGATTACATGCAGCAACAGCAATCTTGCTATTCCAAGGTGATGGCTTGTTTTATACTGGAGGGACTGTAATCAAAAATGGAAAGATGCATTCCAGGGGTCTCCGGATATGCAGAAGAGCGCGTTTGAGAGCATATTTTATCATACAGAGATTACTTATGCTGTCACGAGCAGCTTTTGATGTTTATAAAACAAAAAATTCATTATAAATTCATACATATGATATTTGTAATTAACATTATTTGATTAGTGGATGGGGGGCCTGTGTAGCTCAGCGAGTATTGACGCTGACTATCACCGCTGGAGTCGCGAGTTCGAATCCAGGGCGTGCTGAGTGACTCCAGCTGGGTCTCCTTAGCAACCAAATTGGCCCGGTTGCTAGGGAGGGTAGAGTCACATGGCATAACCTCCTCATGTTCGCTATAACGTGGTGTGGGGCATGTGGTAAATTGAGCTTGATCCTAATGCGATAGCGTGTGTGTTTATCATGTTCGCTACTGCCAAGCTCCAATAATGCCATAAAAGAACCATAAAGGCAACATTCAAGGAGCAATATGCAACACTGACATCAAGTTTTTAAAATGGGTACTGCAGTCCAAATTCAAAACATTGGAGAGAGTCGTCTCCCCCGCCCCCTCCTCCTCCCCTGACTGGAGGCTCACGTGGGTTGCCAGGTTGAGGACACGCAACAGGAACGAGCAAACTGACAATGGCAAGTGACGAGCTTTACACTGCAATTTGACCAGCTAATGTATGCGTTTGCAATGTTTTTATTGTTTGCAAGTTATAATCGAGCTCAAGTGGATTTTGTATATCTGTCAATGTTAGCTAGATGTATTGCGCAGTGTTTGCCCGCTAACTTGTTTCAAATCTGGCAACCCGGGGTGTCGAAATACTATTGGTCAGTGGACAGGATCACACAGGCCAAAACACAAACAGAAATACCGGCGCAGAACGGACATTTCAGAGTAGAATATACTGACTGGCGGCTGTGGCTCAGGTGGCAGAGCGGGTCGGCCGCTAATCGCAGGGTTGGCGGTTCAATTCCCGGCCCACGTGACTCCACATGCCAAAGTGTCCTTGGGCAAGACACTGAACCCCAAGTTGCTCTCAATGGCAGGCTGGCACCTTGCATGGCGGCTCTGCCACCATTGGTGTGTGAATGTGTGTGCGAGTCACAGTGTAAAGCGCTTTGGTAACCACTAAGGTTAAAAAAAGCGCTATAAGCGCAGAACATTTACAATATTATAATTTTATGCTTTCGTACAGTAAATATATTACATACTGCACCATTACGGTCCATATGACGCATGCATTTTATTCAAAGCCACTTGAAAGTCATGGAAGTGAAGGGGAGCCACTTTCTGAACATCACTTTTTCAACAGTACAGCCACAAGACATAAACAATATGCATGTAAACATGATTTTACTGTGATAAAATCACTTACTAACCTTTTAGGTGTAAAGTTATACTTCATTGCCATGACGATGTAACGTCAACTAATCCTAAAACAACTGTAAAAATGATAATTTAACCAACTTTACAGCTTTTAATAGAAGTACAAACGAAAGTGCTTCGATAAAATGAGAAGCTTCACATTTCTGGCCCCATTGACTTCCATTGTAATCGCCTCACTGTAACCCAGGAGGGACGAGTCTATATTAATTGTTGTGGTAATCAACATTATGCCACAAATTCTGCCGATTCAGCTGCATTGAACTTGTATTGAACCTGGAATATTCCTTTAAGAGTAAGTTTGTGGCAAGTTTGAGCACAATTTATACACAAATCTCTTACTATCTAAACTTCTGACATCTTTCCAGGTTTTCCAGGCAGTTGGGATGGGCGATACAACTTATTTTCCTTTTCAATTTGATGCCAAGTACTATCAAGGCCAATAGTCGCTGATACCGATAACAATAGCTCTATTAAATAGGTTTATTTTGCAATTTCTCAGCATAAAATGGCTCATTTTATCCATTTAAAAAGACATTTAAAAAAAAAAAAAAAAAAAAAAAAAAAGTATAGGCCTTTTGTTTACCATTTATTTACAGTTAACAGATTTAAAATAAAATTGTTTTTTTTAATTAATGTCATAACTACACAGAGGTTTATTTTACTTAATATACATTTAGATTCATAACAAATTGTCATTTGCTCAAACTCACATTGTGGTTGTGCTTTGTTCATTTTCAAAGTATATCAAAAAATAAACAAGGTTACTTACCCTCGCATGGCCGCGGCTCCTGTACGATGTGTTTCAGCAGCCAGTTTAACCCCTCATTCATTACCAACCCCCCAAAAAAAGAGATCTGAGAGGGAAAGAGCACAAATTATGAACAATGCATGATGGCAAACAGGGTAGAAAGCGTACACGGATCGTTATCATTACTTCAATAAACGCCACATCTATACACGTGGGGTTTGGGATTTGACCCTATAACCTGCTGTAAAGTCATGTGACCCACCGTGTGCAGTTCTCTCTTGAAGATGATCAGAGTGGCGAAGCCGATGAGGATCGCTATGGGCAACAAACTCATGTAGGCCAGCACCTGTCCCGTCACATCACCTGGACACACACAAACAGGTCAAAAGTCAGCACTTCAGAGATATCCCGGAAAAGTCCAGCTTCTTAGCACACTGAGCTAATTTTGGATTCAGAATAGCACACTAATCGGACTATATCGGCACCATTTTTACTCAAAACTGGGTTAAAAATAACTATTTCTGAGATGATGGTTGGACGCCACTCGCTCAGTCATGTGACCTCACAAACATACATACACATACATACTCCTAGTTTCTGTTAATAAAGTTTGAAAATGAGCAGCTTTGCTGCTTGAGGGGACCCAGTCCTCCAGACCATTTACTAAACTGCAAAAATGTCTCATATTAATTAAGAATTAATCATTAATTACTAGGTCACCACCGTGAGCTCATTAACATATGACCGCCCAAACCTGTTCATTATTCAACTTCCTGGCCCGCCCTGATGAACTACAATGCAAAATACATAGCCACAGTACACAATTATAACAATGGTCAATTACATATTTAGGTCTTAAAGGTACAGTAGCAAAAACAGGTACAATTCTAAGGCTCAGTGAGAGGGTGGAAAACGGTCAAAATAAATGAATTATGCATTATAAACCTAATTATGCTTTTGGTGCAATAAATCTTGACCTCTTGTCTTGAAGCTGTAGGTCCATTTAATGCATGTGAATAGAGACTGGAACTTTAAAGCTCCAAAAAGCACATAAAAGGCAGCATATAAGTAATCCATAAGACTCCAGTGGTTTAATCCATGACTTCAGAAGCGATATGATAAGTGTGGTTGAGAAACAGATGAATATTAAAGTACTTTTTTTACTATAAATCTCTACCTTTGACCAGCCCCAACCAGTAGGTGGCAATACACACCAAGAATGTGAATCGGCACAGAACCAAAAAAAAAAAAAAAAAAAAAAAAAAAAAAAAAAAAGTGTATGTAGAAGTGAAAGTGGAAATTTATTGTAAAAAAGGACTTAATTATTGATGTTTCTCACCTACACCTATTTCATTGCTTCAGAAGACAGAAATTAAACCACTGGTGTCATATGGATTACTTTTAGGCCTTTATGTGCTTTTTGGAGCTTAAAAGTTCTGGCCACTATTCACGTGCATTACTGCACATTGCATCACTTCAAAATTAAATAATTTAAATCCCCATATTCCTCACTGCCAAGCCAATATTATATCTACACATTTGTCAAACAGCACATTAAAGCTTGTTTTATCTCATGCACACGCATGTTGCACTGTTGTGCTTCATGCATGACAATTGAACATACAAACGAGTCAAACTATGTGACACGAGTTGCAAAAACACGGAAGATGTGCATGGTTTTCTTCACATTTCGTCTAATTTATCCGTGTTTGTCACGCGCAGCTGTGGTTTTTGGGTCGGTTTATATACTCCCAAATCCAGTGAGACTCTCGCGAATGACAGGATCCAAAAAGGGTGTGATGCAACCGGGACTGAACTGGATTAACACACCAGAGCCACGAGTCCTTCTCGAAACTTACAGGAACTGGGGCTTATATGCTTGTATTAGACGCAATGACTTGTCTACAGTCGTAGTAATGTTAATGGGCTTGTCAAGGCAACCATGCATTAGATTATTGCATTAATAATAAACCGTCAAAATTCTTGAGAAACAATACAAGGTTCACCCGATGTGGTATATTACAAAGCGTATAAGCTCAACTGCGCATGCGCAGTACACAGGCACACTATTTGACAGCGGGCTTGGCGTTCCCTACGTGCTATGCAACGCGGGCGCACTATTTGGCAGCCCAGCCCTGGTCGTGTTCATTCAACTGTACATTGTTCCATGGACGCCGCGGAGCGAATATAGTGGCGTCCAGCAATCCGAACAGTTTTAAGGGGAAAATAACGATGTAAAATGCTCTTACCAGCCGGATACTCTACGTGAGTTAAGGATATCGACCGCCATCGAAGTGGTACCGAGCACTGCTCTTCCGACGCCATCTTACCCGGACACCGGGCATACGGCGTCAACCAATCATAATGATACGCCTCGACGCGTCAGACCAATCGGATTCACCGGACGCTATTAGTACAAGCGGCCATTCACCAAACGCATTCTCACAGGAAAAAAAAACCTGCACGGGAACAACGAACCAATCAGAGGCGTCTGGTTGAGAGGATTTGACCAATCAGAGGACGTTCAGATGGACATATGAAAATTTGATTTATTCAAAAGAAAGAAGAAAAATTAAGTGAATGGACAGATTCTCTTCAGCTGATATCAATTTTCATTTAATCTGGTTCATCACATACAGGTTTAAACAAGTTTAAAAAGCCAAATTTCACGTCTAAGAATGGTAAAATCAGTAGACTTGAATATGTTTACAAATGTACATCTCTCTCTTCAGACAATATCAAAACAAAGGACATGAACCAGGGGCGAGGCAATAAAAAATTATATTTAAAATATTTCAAAAGTGTGAAGAATGATTAGCGCAAGACGAATAATAAATACATAAATATATATGTATTCTTAGGGCTCTCAGTCGATTAAAAGTTTTTAATTTAATTAATTACATGAATTTAACTTTTGCATTTACACATTTAGACATTTGCTCTATGAGACACAGCGTAAACACATTTGCCCTGTGAAAAAGTGAGGGGGGTGAACTTTGGTTTTATTAAAAATGACGGGGACACGTGCATCCCCTGCATATCCTACGCCCTAGACATGAACTTAAACATGATTTATATATTATTAAAATTAAAAACATGATGAAAAAAAATAACAAATACAACATGAATCAGGTTCACTGTACAAATAATATATAATGTATTAAATAAAATAAATGACAGAAATTAAAGGCATATAAACAAAAACAGTGAGTTCCAAAGTCTGAGAGCACATTAAAAAAATCAAGGATTTTTTTTTAATTTAAAATGAAAATAAACAAAGTTGTATAATGTGTAAACATGATTTTATTCTGCCTAATCATATATAAAATTATAGATTATATTGCAAGAATAATACTATTCTGTTACAGTTAAATACTACACTTGCAAATTAAAACGTTTATCAAAATACTGCAGCTAGATGGTTAAAATAAAATTGATTGATTGACTTCAGCTTGGGGTCAAAGGTCATTTTGAGGGGTTCAGACATTAATAACACAAGAATATGAATGACACGTTTTAAAACAGTCAGATAAAAAGAACATCAATTTATGTTAGCTAGGGAAGGCAAAGTGACGATACAAATTTCAATAAGCAGTGCAATGATTGAAACGTGTCATTTTTAGGAACAGTAGAGAAAAACAAAAAACATGCACACCAAATGCATTTAAAGAACACAAATACACACACCAAGAAGATTTAAAAGAAAGTCAGTCTTGCTTTTCCACCTTTCCTGGTTCATACTTTGGCCATCGTTGGACACCCGATTCTAGCTAAAACATTATAATGTCCCAGCTGTATAAAAACAAAACCAGGTTTTACCATGTACATGAGTTACCAGTAATGAATCAGCAAAATACAATCTTGCTGCACTATTTAGTAGGTACAGGTGTCATCTATATATTAGTTTTAGCTAAGCAGGCACACATATGCACTTCAATTTCTTTTGAATACATTTAGGTTGCATAAACACGTTTCATTCGTCACCCTGCTTTTCACATTGTCCAATTGCATTCAAATTTAAAAATTCTTTTTTAGAATTCTAGAACCTTATATTTCAAAAATGGTCATAATTTTCCCTCCTTTAAACTCGTAAAACCCAACCATTCACATTTGCGCCAGGACATTTTAAATACTTTTTCATTGTGTACATGTAAATTATACATATGACATTAAATGTAGTAACCAAAAAAACGAAAGAAATGTACAAATTCACTAGATACATGAAAGTTAACAGATCTGTATTTTTCATTAAAAATAGAGAAAATTAACGTGTGTATTTCTTCATCTTTTTGCAAATAAAGTGCAAGACAGCCAACACAGACAGGGCCACCGAGTGACATCTTCAAGATATCAAAATGGTCAATATTGGGAGGGAAAAAAAACATTTGACTAACTATTCTAATTCCTAGTTTATCAAATTCCTCCTGAATAATATTAAGTAACATTGTCACACCCATTAAATATTTTTTTATTTTATTTTTTTAAGATATACGCATTTCATATAACAATTGAATGGTGTAATATTTAACAAAATAAAAAATACAAAATAAAAATATTGTAAGTTTTATTCGTTTCATTTTGTTAAAAATTACACAATTCAATTTGATGGAAAGATGTTATGAAATTGAAATGGCAAATCTTAAAAATTGGCTAAAATGTTCTTTTATTTTTTTGAGTGCAGGTTTTAAGGTCATGTTTTGCTAAGGCTGTATTATTTTGAGGATAGTCGTTTACATTTCATGCACATTCAGTATAAAATAATCAGATTTCGGAGAACAGGCCTATTTTAACTAACGTTTTAGCGCAAGCTTTGCTTAATGCTGTCATTGCAACGGTAATTACATTTCAAATGATGGTGTAATTGACCAATCAGAAGATAAGTTAACCCGCAGGACGCTAGCAGCTGCGCTTTGGTGTTTGTTTTCATTTTAAAGGGAATGTTGTGGGTTAAACTCATGTTAAACTGTCGATCGCCACAAATAAATGTTTGACTCGTCCCTTGGTTTGTAAAAACGAACCAAAGAAAAAAATGCAATGACAGAAATCCATTTATAATGAAAGTCTACGGAGCAATGTAACCCTTATATGTTACCCCCCCCCAAGGGCGTAGCCAGGAAATTACTTTTGGGTGGGCCTCAATTATATATATATATAAATATATACATTTAAAGTCATAAAATAATCTCTAATATTCTGGTTAGTTTTGTGAAAATGCTGTTTTTTCAGATTAATTACAATTAAAGATCTAGACTGCATCCGTGGCACATTTTCGATTACCAGAGAAACCATTTTCAACTCATCTTAACGTTTGCAAAAACAAACAAAAATATAGCTGCAAGCGGCAATACCGGGGTCAAGCCAATTATCGGCGGCATGAGCAGCGAAAGACGCATCGTGACACATTTTAAGTTCGAATTCTGATGAATGCTGCAGGAGTTATAAATAAATAAACAAACATCTATGGGCATGTTTCTCAAGATACACTAATGTTATATTTGCATGTAGTAGTTGCACATTAAAATTGTGCAACAATAACATTGTTTAGTGCATTATCAAACATTTTGTTGGATTTTTTGGAAATAAATTGGAAAAGTCGTTTTTTTTTCGTCCATAGATTTATATGCATTACATTTATAGATATCTATGCAATAATTATTCATTCATCATTCATCTTCAACCGCTTATCCTGTACAGGGTCACGGGGGGCTGGAGCCTATCCCAGCTAACATTGGGCGAAAGGCGGGGTACACCCTGGACAGGTCGCCAGTCCATCGCAGGGCCACACATATACAGACACACACTCATACTCACATCCACACCTAGGGCAATTTTTTGGAGACACCAATTAACCTAGCCTGCATGTCTTTGGATGGTGGGAGGAAGCCGGAGCACCCGGAGAGAACCCACGCAGACACGGGGAGAACATGCAAACTCCACACAGAAAGGCCGGGGCAACCGGGGTTTGAACCCATGACCTTCTTGCTGTGAGGCGACAGTGCTAACCACTGCACCACCGTGCCGCCCTATGCAATAATTAGTTTAATCCAATTTAGGGAGTTTTACAGCCTCAAGTCCATTTTGGTGTGTATATATATTGGGCTGTGGCTCAGGTGGTAGAGCGGGTCGGCCTCTAATCGCAGGGTTGGTGGTTTGATTCCCGGCCCACACGACTCCACATGCCGAAGTGTCCTTGGGCAAGACACTGAACCCCAAGTTGCTCCCAATGGCGGGTATGTAATTTCACTTAAGAGTTATATAAATTTGCATTAAAGCAGAGACCACTTTTAAAATTCATCGGCCTGTTTTGGGGATTTACGAGCAAAACTGTGCCATGTTCGCTTTCCGCTTGAGAAATGTACTAATGATGCTTTTTATTTTGGTGGTTTCATTCCGATCGGATGAACAGTTTTGAAGCAATTCGCTAAAGTAGTTCCGTAACTTTTTTCGACGTGGTAACAGGCCATAAAACGAACCATAGCCAATATGGTATCATTGCACTCGGCAAGTCCTCCCGAACTTAACAAGGCCCGTCCTGTGAAAATAGACAAATGCCAATAAAAGTTATAAGCTCACAAATGTAATAAAAAAAATCCTTTTTCCAGCACTAGGTGGCGCTGGACCCAAACTTCTCAGGCACCTTCAGGACATGGTCCTGATGACACATACAAAGTTTCGTAACGATACGCCAATGCGTTCATAAAATACAGCATTTTGCGACAAAATTCAAAATGGCCGACATGGGAAAATCAGGTATCGTTTGACTCTGAATGTTTCACTGAATCTAAAGAGATTTATCATTTTTGGCCAAAGCGTTCAAGAGTTATAAGCCAAAATAGCCATTTTTTGCTATCTCCTGAACAGTAGGGGGCAGTGTGGCAAAACGTTGGCGTGCTCACCGTCAACTTCATGAAGCCATTTCTCAGGAACGATTTCAAACATCGAAATGTAAAAGTGATATGTTTTCGTAGCTCTATCTCAC
>JAVLUX010000001.1:40896404-40978904 GCA_032164185.1 Moxostoma hubbsi
CGTGGTCAAACATGTCCTTAAGATACTGCACAATCTGTTGCTGTGGAGATCAAAGGAGACACACAATAGCACTGAAATGAATACAGTCAATGTTTAAAATGTGTTATTTGTTCGGGGCGGGACTATCAGTCAATCCAAGCAAATGTCAGATGGGGTAAACGTTAGGGAAACCTGTTTGAGAACAGTGCTTTTATTTGCAGATCCATTGGGTGACGCTAGTGGCGCAGAAACGACACACGTCACCTTTAAATCTTTTTATAAAATTACAATAACTTCTGAAGTCATTGAAGGTATTTTCGGTTTTCTGTCGTCAGCCCAGGGTGTCTGCAATTTCTGGTATCAGCCCAGGAACGCTCCCAGGAGAAACTGTGACTCTCAGGCCGGGTTTTGATCTAATGGCGGGGATCGGTGTGTCAGAGATACAATTAGCGTGTGATTATGGGCTGATCTGGATTAGACTTTCTTGAATACTGCGATTATTGTCTCACGTATAAAGAAGTGAAGAGTAAATGGTTAGTCCCTTCATAGACTCCGAAAATGATATCCAGGATGTTTATATTGTGCAGTGTGTGTCTTACCTTGAATATGGTGCACACCTCACTCAGGTGCTGTCTGGGACCCAGAAACCCGAAAGCCAAAACTGGACTCACATGCTCAGAGATAGCATAAAAATGAGCGATAAAACCATCTGGAACCTGAGCAACAATCACAAAGAGCTATGATCAGACAAAAGGAGAATTAGTGGTTTTCATACTTCAACTTCAAGCACTTTCACCTCCCAGATGTAGATTTTTATTCAAACGAATTTATCTTCTCGTTGTCTCTTTAAAACCGGGCCTTCGTTATTTATATTTGGTACTTTTTATATACCCGGGTAGGGAAGGAGGTATTGCCCCAAGTGAAGGAGTTCAAGTACCTCGGGGTCTTGTTCACGAGTGAGGGGACAATGGAGCAAGAGGTTGGCCGGAGAATCGGGGCAGCGGGGGCGGTATTGCACTAGCTCTATCGCACCGTTGTCATGAAAAGAGAGTTGAGCCGGAAGGCAAAGCTCTCGATCTACCGGTCAATTTTCGTTCCTACCCTCACCTATGGTCATGAAGGTTGGGTCATGACCGAAAGAACTAGGTCACGAGTACAAGCGGCTGAAATGGGCTTCCTCAGAAGGGTGGCGGGCTTCTCCCTTAGAGATAGGGTGAGGAGCTCAGTCATCCGTGAGGAGCTCGGAGTAGAGCCGCTGCTCCTTTGCGTGGAAAGGAGTCAGTTGAGGAGGTTTGGGCATCTGGTAAGGATGCCCCCTGGGCGCCTCCCTAGAGAGGTGTTTCAGGCACGTCCAGCTGGGAGGAGGCCTCGGGGAAGACTCAGGACTAGGTGGAGAGATTACATCTCCACACTGGCCTGGGAACGCCTCGGGGTCCCCCAATCAAAGCTGGTTAATGTGGCTCGGGATAGGGAAGTTTGGGGCCCCCTGCTGGAGCTGCTGCCCCCGCGACCCGACTTCGGATAAGCAGTTGAAGATGGATGGATGGACTTTTTATATACATATTTTGCCATTTTAGCCTCATCCCAGATGCAGTCTTATAAATATAAAATTAAGAAAATGAACTATAAATATGCAAATAATGACGTTGATGATCATTTAAACAAAGAGGAAAATAAACATGAACCATTTCAATATTTATTGTGTGAAAATGATTTCCATACATTAAAAAAAAAAAAAAAAATGACGTCTGTCTCACAGTTGTGTCGTCATTTCCACAACATCAAGCTATTTTGCAAACCTAATTTTTATTTGCATTTTCCATGTAAGCGGAATATTTGTACTGGGCATCATTCCCAATTAAGCTGCAATTTTGCCAGATGATGCTTAAAGAGTGAAAATGTTGCATTTAGGATACTGTACAAAAAATGTTAACTACTGTATGTAATGAGCCTTAGCGTGACAAAGGAAGGGGCAAAGGGTGGCTGTGGCTCAGGTGGTAGAGCGGGTCGGCCACTAATCACAGGGTTGGCGGTTCCAATCCCGGCCCACGTGACTCCACATGCCGAAGTGTCCTTGGGCAAGACACTGAACCCCAAGTTGCTCCCAATGGCAGGCTGGCACCTTGCATGGCAGCTCTGCCATCATTGGTGTGTGTGTGTGTGTGAATGAGACGCAGTGTAAAGCGCTTAGAATACCGCTAAGGTTAAGAGTCAAAAATGACAAATCTCCAGTGATGCATGTACATGCACTGATGGACATTGTTAGTGGACAAATTAAATAAACTAATGAGACTGTAAAAAATGTTTCAACAGGATTTCACAGGGATAAAAATATCCCAAAGTTGGAGAAACGCACATAAATGCATGTTCTGATTGTAAACACATCTGTATTTCTGTGCATGGTCTAAATCTGTGTGTCGTTCACACTCACCATTAGAAGTCTCCTTTTGGCTTTTAGTACAGACCAACACGCTGTTGCCAATGCCTGAGGAAGCGTGAGACAGAAAAAAAGAAAGGGAAGGACAGATCAGAAATCAAAAAGCTTGAACAAAACAATGACACGTGATCAATAGTTCAAATGTATCTCAATTTATATTTAGACTTTATTATTAATATGCACGGTTGAAAAAATAGTTCTTTAAATAGGTTCTTCTAAGAACCCTCAAGAAGCATTCTTGGCTGTATAGGGTTCTTGAGTTCCTATATGGTTCTTTGGAAATTAAAAAGGTTATTGATGTGTCATTATAGGTTCTTCTGGTCAGTGTTTCGGATTCTGGGTCGGTAACGGGTCAGCGGGCCCGGCCAGGAGCGTGTAATACGTTTATGAATACAAAATAAAAGTCTCTGGATACACAAGTAACTCATGTGTGGTTCTATTGGAAAGCTTAGAATCTGAACTTTTCACAAAATACCATCACTTTTGCATTTATGTTAAATCAAATAACAAGATAAGACCTGAAAACCTGAAATATAAATATGAAAGTCAACAAGTCATTTTTATTCATATAGTGCGTTACACAACAAACACAACAGCTCACATACAACGTGCAGGGAGCGTTTCGCGTGGCGCGCTTACATGCATACAAAGTCAATGCAAAGATGCGAATAGACGCGAATTCAGCGACTCGAAAGCGCAAAATCGCTACATTCACGTAAGCTAAGTTGGACTACCTGGTAAGTTCTGAAAATATCCGCGTCTACTTGATTCCAGCGATTGGTTGAACTTTACTATGAACCACGTCGTAGAAGCCCCTCCTCCCGTCCTTTTCCGGAAGAGAAGCGGGAATACTTGCGGGTTTGCGTTACTTGCGCATACGCAAGTTTAAACACACATTAATAATCCACCGTTCAACCTCGCGTGAGCAATGCGAGGCGAAAATTTTCATCGCGTTGTATGTGAACGCACCATTAGGGGCTGTTTACACTACAACGTTTTCAACTAAAAACTGAAAACTTTTTATGCGTTTTCACTGTTCGTTTACATGACAATGGCGTTTTGGGGCCTGAAAACGCAAAATTTTGAAAACGGGTTTGCGAAATGCACATTTTTGAAAATTATGCTGTTATCGTCTCCGTGTAAACATACAAAAACACGTGAAAACTGAATTTACAAACGCGAATTTGAACACACGTTAATAATACAGCGGACAAACTTATGCGAGGCGAAAATTTTCATCACGTTGTATGTGAACGCACCATTAGGGGCTGTTTACACGACAACGTTTTCAACTAAAAAACTGAAAACTTTTTATGAGTTTTCGCTGTTCGTTTACATGACAATGGCGTTTTGGGGCCTGAAAACACAAACTTTTGAAAATGGGTTTCGAAGTGCAAATTTTTTTAAATGATGCAGTTATTGTCTCCGTGTAAACATACTTGAAATCATACACGTGAAAACTGAGATTACGAACGCGAATTTGAACACACGTTAATAATCCAGCGGACAAACTCGCGTGAGCAATGCGAGGCAAAAATTTTCTTCGTGTTGTATGTGAACGCACCATTAGGGGCTGTTTAAACGACAACGTTTTCAACTAAAAACTGAAAACTTTTTACGCGTTTTCGCTGTTCGTTTACATGACAATGGCGTTTTGGGGCCTGAAAATGCAAAATTTTGAAAACCGGTTTTGAAGTGCACATTTTTGAAAATGCAGTTATCGTCTCCGTGTAAACATACAAAAACACGTGAAAACTGAGTTTACAAACGCGAATTTAAACACATTAATAATCCAGCATTCAAACTCGCGCGAGCAATGCGAGGCGAAAATTTTCATCGCGTTGTATGTGAACGCACCATTAGGGGCTGTTTACATGACAACGTTTTCAACTAAAAACTGAAAACTTTTTATGCATTTTGGCTGTTCGTTAACATGACAATGGCATTTTGGGGCCTGAAAACGGGTTTCGAAGTGCACATTTTTGAAAATTATGCTGTTATCGTCTCCGTGTAAACATACAAAAACACGTGAAAACTGAGTTTATGAACGCAAATTGAAACACAAATTTATAATCTAGCGTTCAAACTCAGGCGAGCAATGCGAGGCGAAAATTTTCTTTGTGTTGTATGTGAACGCACCATTAGGGGCCGTTTACAAGACAACGTTTTCAACTAAAAACTGAAAACTTTTTATGCATTTTCGCTGTTCGTTTACATGACAATGGCGTTTTGGGGCCTGAAAATGCAATTTTTCGAAGTGCACACATAATTTTTTTAAATTATGCTGTTATCGTTTTCGTGTAAACATACAAAAATGCGAATTTGAGAAAACGATTACGTCATGCACACACCTATAAAGTGTTCAGTCTATAGGCATAAACGCGAGACAGCAAAGTAATTGTAGTAATAAAGCCGCCTCATCGTCCGCCCAGACAAATTTGCTCGATCCTTTCGCCATCTTCATGTACATATTCACCGTTCTGTGGAAGAATGCTCATGTGCGCAGGCACGTAGTGTTTCTTTACAAAGTGACATCGCCAACTACTGGCCTGGCATGCATAATACAGCGTTTTTAGTCATTTTTCACGGATCCGTGTGAACGGAGATCGTTTTGACGACGTTATCATCTGTATGCGAAACTTTTCAAAAACGCGAAGGAAAAATCTTTCCATATTTAGTGCATCGTTGTCGTGTAAACGTACCCCAAGTCATCATTGTGTAGTTAAAGTATGATTGTAAAGAGTGTATAAAAATAAATAATTAAATAATACTTGTATTTTGAACCCCAGTGAGCAAGCTGAAGGCGACTGTGATCATGTCATGTGACTGTATCAGTCTCTAAAACCATTTTTGGTTCTAACATGATTTGAGCCGTAGTGTTGGCGTACCGTCTCTTTAAAGCTGTCGGAGAGCCATCGGTTCCGCAGGACAGCGACCACAGAGGACGGAGGACTTTCCAGGTCTTCAAACGCATCCATCAGGATGAAGTCCAGCACAATGTCGAAGAAGTTCATACAGACCACCTGGAACAGAATGACAACTTAAATTTCAGTCCGTTCCTTACACAAAGCTATCACGTGGCTTCAAAAAATAGAAATTTAGCGCACAAGCCATACGGACTCTTTTATGGTGCTTTTTAGTCATTTTTGAAGCTCAAAAGTAGACATAGACAAGTAATACGGGTGTGTAACAACATGAGGGTAAGTGAATGATGACAGAAAAAATAATTTTCTGAACTATCCCTTTATGGACTAAAAAGTAATGACTGACAGATGGACAGTTAAGACACACCCCTCGTCCTTCCAGTTCCATCTTGGTTACTGGCCACGTCTCTTCTCTCTGGGTGTACAGCAACATGTCTTCATAACTCTCCAGAAATGCCTTCGGACTCTAAACACACATGAAAGCAAAATACGACGAAAAAATTATATTTTCTTAATAAAGTCTCATTGTCTCCCCTAATTTGGAAAGCCCAATTCCCAATGCGCTCTAAGTCCTCGTGGTGACGTAGTGACTTTCACGAACGAACGAACGAAAGGCCTCCGCATCTGAGACCATCAATCCGCGCATCTTATCACGTGGCTTGTTGAGAGCGTTACCGCGGAGACGTATCACATGTGGAGGCCCACGCTATTCTCCGCGGCATCCACGCACAACTCACCACGTGCCCCACGGAGAGCGAGAACCGCGTTATAGCGACCACGAGGAGGTTATGTCATGTGACTCTACCCTCCCTAGCAACCGGGCCAGTTTGGTTGCTTAGGAGACCTGACTGGAGTCACATTCACGACTCCAGGGGTGATAGTCAGCATCTTTACTCACTGAGCTACCCAGGCCCCGTTTGTTTGCTTTTTGCTGATGTAACCATGTGGGCGGGAAAATAATGCTAACCAATAATATCACAGCCCACTTTTCACCATCCAATCAAACCGTGGTTTACATGATTTCCCAGTGGATATTTTCTATTTCACTCAGAAATATACCACATTACAGAAGTTAAAAGTTCAAATGATTAATGTTGTCTTTAAGAGATACATCTGTATCCGAGTGTTTTAAATCGTTTTAATGCACCTTGTTAGCTTTGGCCATGAGTCCAGAGATCATCTGCTTCCCCGTCTCCATAAAGAACATTCTGTGTGTCTCATCCAACAACAGCACCTACACACACACACACACACCGCTCAGCAACAGCTCTTTTCCCATGTGTATATCGGTGTGTTCGTGTGCTAAGACGTGAGCTGACCTGGAAGGCCTGTCGAACACAGTGTAGTTTAGCCAGGAAGTCCTGATCGCTGTAACACTCCAAGAGCTCTGTCCTGAAGAGGCAAAATAATGACACTGGAGTGTGTTACTGGGTTCAAATCAACCGTTTTCCCATCTAGTGTTGTTGCCTGAGCAACACAGGAAATCCTCAAATCCCACAGGAGAATGTGTGAAAATAATGACTGTGCTGTGGAACAGTTAGTCCCATCTCATAATAGAATCAGAGTCAATGAAGTGGAATAAACTCTAGGGTCTTATTTTGTAGTGTTTAGGGCTTCAGAATATTATATGTAGGGTTTAGAGAATTAGTATGGAGTGTTTGTATACATCTATATTATTTAGGGTGTCATTATAGCGTGTGGAGGTTTAGCGTTTTAGTATGCACAGTGTGATATTCAGGGAGTTAGTATACAGTGTGCAGGTTTAGTGTTTAGGGTGTTAGTACACATTGTGTAGTATTTAGGGTGTTAATATACAGTATGTAGTATTTAGGGTGTTAGTACACATTGTGTAGTATTTAGGGTGCTAATATACAGTATGTAGTATTTAGGGTGTTAGTACGCATTGTGTAGTATTTAGGGTGCTAATATACAGTATGTAGTATTTAGGGTGTTAGTACACAGTGTGTAGTATTTAGGGTGTTAATATATAGTGTGTAGTATTAGGGTATTAGTATGCAGTGTGTAGGTTTAATGTCTCAGTATGAATTGTTTAGTATTTAAGGTGTTAGTATGCAGTGTGTAGTATTTAGGGTGTTAGTATGCAGTGTTTTATATTTAGGGTGTTAGTATACAGTGTGTAGTATTTAGGGCGTTAGTATGCAGTGTGTTATATTTAGGGTGTTAGTATACAGTGTGTAGTATTTAGGGTGTTAGTATACAGTGTGTAGGTTTAATGTTTCAGTATGCAGTATTTAGGGTGTTAGTATACAGTATGCAGTATTTAGGGTGTTAGTATGCAGTGTGTAGTATTTAGGGTGTTAGTATGCAGTGTGTTATATTTAGGGTGTTAGTATACAGTGTGTAGTATTTAGGGTGTTAGTATACAGTGTGTAGGTTTAATGTTCCAGTATGCAGTATTTAGGGTGTTAGTATACAGTATGCAGTATTTAGGGTGTTAGTATGCAGTGTGTTATATTTAGGGTGTTAGTATGCAGTGTGTTATATTTAGGGTGTTAGTATACAGTGTGTAGTATTTAGGGTGTCAGTATACAGTGTGAAGGTTTAATGTTCCAGTATGCAGTATTTAGGGTGTTAGTATACAGTGTGTAGTATTTAGGGTGTTAGTATACAGTGTGTAGTATTTAGGGTGTCAGTATACAGTGTGTAGGTTTAATGTTCCAGTATGCAGTATTTAGGGTGTTAGTATACAGTATGCAGTATTTAGGGTGTTAGTATACAGTGTGTAGTATTTAGGGTGTTAGTATACAGTGTGTAGTATTTAAGGTGTTAGTATACAGTGTGTAGTATTTAGGGTGTTAGTATGCAGTGTGTAGTATTTAGGGTGTTAGTATGCAGTGTGTTATATTTAGGGTGTTAGTATACAGTGTGTTATATTTAGGGTGTTAGTATGCAGTGTGTTATATTTAGGGTGTTAGTATACAGTGTGTAGTATTTAGGGTGTTAGTATACAGTGTGTAGGTTTAATGTTTCAGTATGCAGTATTTAGGGTGTTAGTATGCAGTGTGTTATATTTAGGGTGTTAGTATACAGTGTGTAGTATTTAGGGTGTTAGTATGCAGTGTGTTATATTTAGGGTGTTAGTATACAGTGTGTAGTATTTAGGGTGTTAGTATGCAGTGTGTTATATTTAGGGTGTTAGTATACAGTGTGTTATATTTAGGGTGTTAGTATACAGTGTGTAGTATTTAGGGTGTTAGTATGCAGTGTGTTATATTTAGGGTGTTAGTATACAGTGTGTAGTATTTAGGGTGTTAGTATACAGTGTGTAGGTTTAATGTTTCAGTATGCAGTATTTAGGGTGTTAGTATGCAGTGTGTAGTATTTAGGGTGTTAGTATACAGTGTGTAGTATTTAGGGTGTTAGTATGCAGTGTGTTATATTTAGGGTGTTAGTATACAGTGTGTTATATTTAGGGTGTTAGTATACAGTGTGTAGTATTTAGGGTGTTAGTATGCAGTGTGTTATATTTAGGGTGTTAGTATACAGTGTGTAGTATTTAGGGTGTTAGTATACAGTGTGTAGGTTTAATGTTTCAGTATGCAGTATTTAGGGTGTTAGTATGCAGTGTAGTATTTAGGGTGTTAGTATACAGCGAGTAGGTTTAATGTGTCAGTATGCATTGTGTGGTATTTAGGGTGTTAGTATGCATTGTGTGGTATATAGGGTGTCAGTATGCATCGTGTAGTATTTAGGGTGTTAGTATGCATTGTGTGGTATTTAGGGTGTCAGTATGCATTGTGTGGTATTTAGGGTGTTAGTATGCATTGTGTGTTATTTAGGGTGTCAGTATGCATTGTGTAGTATTTAGGGTGTTAGTATGCATCGTGTAGTATTTAGGGTGTTAGTATGCATCATGTAGTATTTAGGGTGTCAGTATGCATTGTGTAGTATTTAGGGTGTTAGTATGCATTGTGTAGTATTTAGGGTGTTAGTATGCAGTGTGAAGGTTTAATGTGCATACTAACAACCTAAATTCTACACACTGTATAATAACACCCAAATACTACACAATGCATACTGACACATTAAACCTATTCGCTGTATACTAACGCCCTAAATACTACACAATGCATACTGACACATTAAACCTATTCGCTGTATACTAACGCCCTAAATACTACAGTATGAATTGCGTAGGATTTAGGTGACAGTTTACACATTGTCGGTTGTTAGTATGCAGTGTGTGTAGGGTTTAACGGTGTTAGTCAATAGTGTGTTGGGTTTATAGTATTAGTATGCAGTGTCTAGGACTTAGCATATTGGGATGAAGAGTGTAGTATGCACTACCTCAGTGACCTGCAGGCCACACCTCCATCTCTAACTAAACTCAGAGCCTCTTCATACAGAGCTGCAGGCTTCAGGTGATGAAACGTGTCATCTGGAGAATATGTATCAAACAACTGCAGATGCAAAGAGAAAAGCAACATCATTTCCCCACATTTAGAGTCTCAAGTGTCCACACATGAAAGTGCATCTGTGTGTGTGTGTGTGTGTGTGTGTGTCCTGACCTCAGCTGCAGAGAAAAAGGAGTCGTCTGACGTGACTGTCGTGGCATCATCATCTTGGATTGGATGAGAGCTTCCAAGGGGAGGCAGAATCAACGTCCCTTCACTCTCTGCACACACACATTCATCGAGATGCTATAAACAACACACTTATAGAATAAGCCTGTGCTTGTGTGTTTGTGTTACCCAGGTCAGCGAGCAGACTGTCAGGCGGTATGGTGCTGCCGAAGTCCTCCTGCAGATGATACGCTCTGTGAAGAAGAGTTTCCAGCTTCTCTGCAAACCGATGATTCTGCAATTCAGGCTACAACAATGACAGTAAAATCAATTAATATAATACAATTAATAAAAAAATGTAATAACTTTTTTTTTTTTATTCGATTTCATAAAAAAATATTTTTACAGCCTGAACTGTTAAATTAAATTATTCAGGCTGTAACAATCACAGTTAACTAATTTAAGCTCATTTTAACTTAATATATACATTTTTTACATTAAAAGTACATTAATAAAATCATTAAGATTAACAAAATTTTATTTATATTTGTATTTTAAAATTGAATTTTGGCTGTAAAAATCAATCAAGTAATATTGACTTAATATTTAAAATATAACAAAATTATTAAAATCAATAGGATTAACAAAATTTTATTTAATTTAATGTAATTTTTCAGGCTGTAACAATCACAGCTGAAGAATTCAAATTAAGTAAACAAACCAAGTTAAGTCAATTGGTTTTTATTGTCGTTTCAACCATATACAGTTAGTGCAGTACACAGCGAAACGAGACAACGTTCCTCCAGGACCATGTGCTACATAAAACAACACAGGACAAACACAGAACCACATGAGACTACACAGACTAAATAACATACATTTACATTACATTTATGCATTTGACAGATGCTTTTATCCAAAGCGACTTACAGTGCACTTATTACTGGGACAATCCCCCCCCCCCAGAGCAACCTGGAGTTAAGTGCCTTGCTCAAGGACACAATGGTGGTGCCTGTGGGGATCGAACCAGCAACCTTCTGATTAACAGTTATGTGCTTCAGACCACCACCACCACCACACCACCTTATATAGGTACACATACCTATATAAAGTGCACGTGCAAACGTGTGCCAAAAGTATGGGACAGTACAATAAATTACTAACAATGAACAGGACAATAGACACAGTGAGAGACACAGTAGTGCAAAAATGCCAAATGTAAACAATACATACTATGAGATAGTGTTCTATGCACATAGCAGTTATTGAGGTAGCAGCCAGTTATAAAGTGACAATAATTAAAGTGCAACTCAGGCCACGCGTGTGTGTCAAACCAGTCTCTGAGTATTGAGGAGTCTGATGGCTTGGGGGAAGAAGCTGTTACACAGTCTGGCCGTGAGGGCCCGAATGCTTCGGTACCTCTTGCCAGACGGCAGGACGGTGAAGAGTTTGTGTGAGGGGTGTGTGGGGTCGTCCACAATGCTGGTGGCTTTGCAGATGCTGTGTTTTTTGTAAATGTCTTTGATGGAGGGAAGATAGACTCCGATGATCTCAGCAGTCCTGCACCTCGTCTCTGCAGGGCTTTGCGGTCCGAAGCGGTGCAGGTCCCAAACCAGGCAGTGATGCAGCTGCTCAGGATACTCTCAATAGTCCCTCTATAGAATGTAGTGAGGATGGGGGGTGGGAGATGTGCTTTCCTCAGCCTTCGAAGAAAGTAGAGACGCTGCTGGGCTTTCTTGATAACAGAGCTGGTGTTGAGGGACCAGGTGAGGTTCTCCGCCAGGTGAACACCAAGGAATTTGGTGCTCTTGACGATCTCCACAGAGGAGCCGTCGATGTTCAGCAGAGAGCGGTCACTCTGTGCTCTCCTAAAGTCGACAACCATCTCTTTTGTTTTGTCCACATTCAGAGACAGGTTGTTGGCTCTACACCAGTCCGTTAGCTGCTGCACCTCGTCTCTGTATGCTGGAATTAGCATAACAGAGATGTGGTCTGAGTAGCCGAGGTGGGGGCGGGGCTCCGCCCGGTACGCGCCTGGGATGTTTGTGTAAACAAGATCAAGTGCGTTCGCCCCTCTCGTTGCAAAGTCCATATACTGATGGAATTTAGGGAGCACTGTCTTGAGATTCGCATGGTTGAAACCTCAGGCGACAATAAACGGTCCGTCAGGGTGAGCGTTCTGCAGTTCGATTATAGTCCCATACAGTTCACAGAGAGGTTCCTTAGCGTTAGGCGATCTAACAGTCACAAGCTCCACCAGCGATGAGCAGTAGCTAGAGACTATCATAGAGTTCTTGCACCATTCCGTGTTGATGTAAACACACAAGTCACCACCGCGAGTCTTACCGCACACAGCTGCATTTCTGTCGGCACGAAGGCGAGCCCGTCTAGCTGAATGCCGGCGTCCGGAACTCTGCCACTGAGCCACGTCTCCGTGAAAAACTCCAAAGACGCGGCAGTCTCTAAACTCACGCTGAATAGCCTGCTGGAGTCGGATGTAGTCCAGGTTATTGTCCAGGGAGCAAACATTTGAGAGCAGGATAGACAGGAGAGCCGGCCGGCTAGGGTTTGTTTTTAGCCTAGCATGGATCCTCGCTTCCTCGCACACCGCTTACGACGTCCTCTCCCCCGGCCACCGGCATCAGGCGACGCCGAGGACTAGAGGCCTGGTCTCCGCAGCAAGCAGAGTTCGCGTAGCGCCTCCTGCAGGTCATCATGCACCTTGGTTGTTGTATGGATCTTATATTTTAACAGTGTCTGGCGACGGTAGACACTAACACCGGTTGCTCCGATGTCCATGTGCCGCAAAAGTCGAAAAAAAGCCCCATTTTGGATCATCTGACACATTTTTACTTAATATATAAAATATTTAAATGTAATTAAATGAATCAAATAGATAAGATTAATATTATTATAATTAGATTTTTCTTTTAAATACATGTAAATAATTATAACTTCAGCACTTATAACAGAGCACAGCAGATTGTTGTTTAGAAGTGATATTTACAGACTGACGCTCCACAAGTTCCGACCCTTGTGGGACGAGGCTGCTCGAGGCACTGGAGTGAGGTCTGTGTCTGATGTTTAAAGCCTGTTCCCACTTACGGAGAGCTTCCTCAAACAGCTCCATACCTGCAGGAGCAACAGATAAAAACATACCACCAATCAGCTGCAAATAACTCTACACTAGTGGAGTCTATGGCTGTGTTGCAAATGCAATATTAGTGTAATCCTATATAACAATTCTCTCTAAAATAAATCAATAAATAACATTTAATTAACAAACCCATCAAAAGATTTTGTTTTTGTTGTGCAGCACCAAATATGGCCCATCACAGTATTTAAACTACATTACCCATGATATAGAGGTTCTCTGCATTAGCGTCCTCCATAACTCCAGGCTCTTCAGCTACTGGCTCCGATTCCCACGGCATCCCAGCGTTCGCTGATTGGTTGGGAGAGGAAGAGGCTCGCATCTAAGTCACAGCCAATCAAAATTGGGGTTACTTGCACCACTTAACAGTTTGGTGACAAATAAACAATACGACAGAATGTGATTTTCGTACAGAGGCGATACTGTGTGAAGAGCTGGAGTGTTTGCTGGGCGCGAGAGACGAAACGGCACTTAGTGTGTCATTACTGCGAACGCTGGGACTCATCATCTGCCGCCCTGGAACTGAACCTGAAACAAACCTTCAATAAGAAAACAATAGAACACCGATCCAATACTAAGGCAATCTGATCCAATACTAATGTACTCCACCGACATGTTTTTAAAGTATGTAGCATTTTAAGAAGTCTACAGGACAACAGATGTCATTTACATTTAGGAGTCTTAAAGGTACAGTATCAATTACGGGGGTCTGGGTAGCTCAGCGAGTATTGACGTTGACTATCACCCCTCGGGTCACGAGTTCGAATCCAGGGGTGCTGAGTGACTCCAGCCTGGTCTCCTAAGCAACCAAACTGGCCCGGTTCCTAGGGAGGGTGGAGTCACATGGGGTAACCTCCTCGTGGTGGTGATTAGTGGTTCTCTCAATGGGGCGTGTGGTGAGTTGTGTGTGGATCATGGAGAGTAGCATGAGTCTCCACACGCTGTAAGTCTCCTAAGCAACCAAAATGGCACGGTTGCTAGGGAGGGTAGAGTCACATGGGGTAACCTCCTCGTGGTGGTGATTAGTGGTTCTCGCTCTCAATGGGACGTGTGGTGATTTGTTTGTGATCACGGAGAGTAGCATGAGTCTCCACATGCTGTGAGTCTCCGCGGTAACATGCACAACGTGTCACGTGATAAGATGCGCGGATTGATGGTCTCAGAAGTGGAGGAAACTGAGATTCGTCCTCCGCCACCCGGAGTAACCGTGCCACCATGAGGACCTACCAAGTAGTGGGAATTGGGCATTCCAAATTAGGAAGAGAAGGGGATACAAATTATATATATATATATTAAAAATAAAAATATTTCTACTTTTTTAGAGAAACGAGCACCGATCATGCCGGTGGGTCGGCCGCAAAACGGGATGAATGGGTCGTGATAAGCTAAAATGACCCGCCGCGTTAGGCAGAACGGACCACAAAATGGTGCCACCCTCAACAACATTTCCTTCATTTTTGGGCAGTGTTCTGGCGTAGACTTTAGTTCAAAGCGTCAAGCAAATTCAGCTGTATGTTCTTGAAGCAGCTAAACACAGTCGCTTTTCTCACCTCTCTTGAGCGAGGCCGGTCTGCTGGTTCGACGCAGTTGTTCCGGAATGCCCACTGGTTTCTGCCCTTCTTTACCCACCGCCTGTTTCCTCTTCCTGCCCCCCCTCTTTAACTGATGTGCGGTCAGTGCCAGAGCAACGCTGCCCAGAGCCGTGGCGAACAACACCTTCTTCAGACTGGGGCTCAACTTCAGCTGAGAGAATATAGACTGAGACGGAGAAACATGTGATAGAGACCGGGAGGACCAAAGGAAAACAACAACGAAGGACAAGATGGAATGGGATATGAGTGACGTCAGTACGGAAGATGGGAAAGAGAAAGAAAACAGTGAAGTATCAGTTACTATTTTGCTGATTTCACTATGTGTTCATTCGCAAAAGCGAAAGATTTAAAAACGCCCTAGTTACGGTTGTCGTCAACAAATGGAATAAGCTTCATTTGCAATACAAATCAGATTCATGATGTAATAATGCGGTTAAATATGGAGGGCCGAATTGAATAATAAAATAAATATTGAAATAAATCATTAAATACAGTGCATAATGAAATAGTTTAAAAAACCATTAATTCACTAATTAAATCAATAAATCCCCCTTTTATTTCATTTTATCAACAGTTTGTGTGATTTTTTATTTAAGCATTATCTTTATTATTAAGGGCCAAACTACTAAAAATGTAATCATTAAATACAAGTTTAAACAAATAACTAAATACATAATTGTTTAAAAAATATATTTAAAATCATTAATCATTAAATTTCTAAATAAATCAATAAATTTCCCTTGTATTTCATTTTATATTAAATATTAGCATTATCTTTGGGTTGATTATTATTGAGGGCTAAACAACTAAAAATTTAATCGTTAAACAAATGTTTAAATAAATAATTTATATATATATATATATATATATATATATATATATATATATATATATATATAAATTTTTTTTACTATAAAATCATTAAATTAATCATGAAATCACAAAATAAATCAATAAATATCCCACTGTTAAAATCCTTTATTATTGAGGGCCAAACTAATAAAAATAACATCATTAAATGTTTAAATAAATAATATATATATATATATATATATATATATACAGTATATACAGTATATATATATATATATATATATATATATATATATATATATATATATATATATATATATATTTACTATAAAATCATTAAATGAATCATTAAATTACTAAATAATTCAATAAATGCCCCTTTTATTTCATTTTAGCACTAGTTTGTGTGCTTTAAGCATTATTTATTATTGAGGGCCAAACTACTAAAAAATAAATCATTAAATACAAGTTTAAACAAATAACTAAATACATAATTGTTTAAAAAATTTATATAAAATCATTAATCATTAAATTACTAAATAAATCAATAAATGTCCCTTGTATTTCATTTTATATTTAATATTAGCATTATCTTTGTGTTGATTATTATGGAGGGCTAAACAACAAAAAATTAAATCATTAAATGTTTAAATAAATATATATATTATAATATATATATATATATATATATATATTTATTTTTATTTTTTTATTTTATTTATTTATTTATTTTTTTTTTACTATAAAATCATTAAATGAATCATTAAATTACTAAATAAATCAATAAATGCACCTTTTGTATTTTAGCATTGTTTGCGAGCTTTTTTAATATTAGCATTATCTTTGGGTTGATTATTATGAAGGGCCAAACTACTAAAAATTTGACATTTATAAATAAATAATTACACACATAATAAAATAGCTTTTTTTTTACAATTATTTTTACTATAAAATCATGAATCATTAAATTACAAAATAAATAAATTAATATAAACCTGGAAATTAAAATGAACAGACACAATCTAGTGCAAAAAAACAAATTCAATACAATGGACATTTATTGATTCACTGATTTTAACAATTTAATTATTAATTTAATGGTTTTAGGGTAAATACTTCAATGTTTATTTAATGATTTAATCTTTAGTAATGTGACCCTCCATAGTTTAATAGTAATTTGATGCTTAAACTGCCTTAAATATGCTTCGGCATAGTGTGATCTTAAAAGAAAATGTATTTTATTTAATTAGATTACAATTAAAGTTCAGCACCAAAATCAAACTATGAAACTATTCTTACAGCACTTTCCTTCACAGCAGATAAAATATTTGGAAGATTAGTGTAAAAAATAAGAAAATGAGAAAGAGAAAAACAGAAATATTGGTTAATTTATACACAAATCTGTCTAAAAATGTTATTCCCAAGATGTAAAAAGTCCAAGACCTCTGTCGTATTGACCAGCTAAACAAACAAAGCAATTACTAATACTAAAAACTATTATTTACCCTGCATGTGTATGTGAAAAGACTGTATATATAGTGTGTGCAGGTGTGCTCACCTGTCCAAAGTTGGAATAGAGAAAGACCGGTATCTCAGCCACGGTCATGGCTAAGGCCTGCATGATGGACATGCTCTCGGCTCTTCCGATTGACATCTCAGTTCCGCCCCTCCCGCCTACAAACGCTTCCACATCCAAATGCCGCCAAACTATACCGGGATCAGCTGAAGATAGACAGGAACTCAGTTCTGCCCTCTAATCAGGCCTTAACACTGCCTGCAGACCAGCTGCACTCGTCCAGATACAGAGTTTTGCATTGCACGTCGCCGCGTCACCAAGTCCTTCGTTTCTGTTGCCTTAGAGACCAGAACACAGTTCATATCTTACACATGGTTAAGATTAGACATTTTGCCTACAAAAACAGACTTAAGTATTCCATTGAACATCAATACATCCCATATAAAACTCAATGATATGTGTAAAATGAACATGCAAACACTCATATTTACATGCAACAAAAAGCTTCATTTATTCATAAATAACTTTTGATACAGTGAATCTCACCAAACGTCTATATGGCTCATGGACTGACCAGATGACAGTCCATGAGCCAGTTAATGGCAGAGCAACTCTCTAACTCTCCAACTTTCAAGGCAAAGAACAAGTTGCTCCATTCTGATTGGATCCTGGCAGGACCGACACTAACAAATATCAAGCACAGCCGTCAGATAAGCTGCTCGGACAACTACCAGACACCCCTCACAAGGCAGGAAAGACCTTCCAACACGCTGGAAAAGACTTCTCATTGGTCCATGAGTGGTTGCTTAGCAACCACTCAAACCCCCCCCCATCCTAAGACCAGAGGCCAGAATCTTTACACATAAACTTTAACTCCAAACATGGACACCAACTGCAACACATCCACTCCATGTTTATTCACAGCACTGTTTATGCAACTTGCAGTTGCTCATATAGCACAATCCTCAATACACAAACTGAACTATGGTGGTATAAATGAACACATGCGTAATATTTAATCTTCCAATATCATGTTTGGTCTCTATATCTTCAGAAAAGTGCCAAGAGTGTTTTTGGAGAGGTTTGGAAAAGGAACAATGCATAGATTTGACTTTAAAGACATTGTTTTAACCATGTACCGTTTCAAATATGCAACTGTTCCACACAGAGAATGAAGGGTGAGCCACACCCCCTCTGATCTCAGCAGCCAATCATAGCCACCTTAGCATCCTTACAACAGCCACACCTTTGTTCTGGTCTCACTCTACGAGAGAGAGAGAGAGACAATAGCAGAATAATAGCTGGGGCAGAGATGTAGCGTGTGTGGAGGCATCACGCTATTCTCCGCGGCATCCACGCACAACTGACCACATGCCCCCCCGAGAGCGAGAACCACGCATTATAGCGACAACGAGGAGGTTATGTGTTGGTAAGTCGTGCTGAGTGACTCCAACCAGGTCTCCTAAGCAACCAAATTAGCTCGGTTGCTAGGGAGGGTAGAGTCACATGGGGTAACCTCCTCGTGGTCGCGATTAGTGGTTCTCGCTCTCAATGGGACGTGTGGTGAGTTGTGTGTGGATCGTGGAGAGTAGCATGAGTCTCCACATGCTGTGAGTCTCCGCGGTGTCATGCACAAGCGTGCCACGCGATAAAACGCGCGGATTGACGGTCTCAGAAGCGGAGGCTAATGAGACACCATCCAGATTGAGGTGCTTAACCACGCCTCCATGAGAACATAGTAAGAAGTGGTAATTGGGCAGTCCAAAATTGGGGAGAAAAGGGGATAAAATGAAAAAAATATAAATATATATATATATATATATATATATATATATATATATATATATATATATATATATATATATGTTTTCTAATTTAAAGCATTCTTTTCATGTTTCATGTCTATCCTGTATTTTTCATCTGGTCGTGGTTAATGAGGGTTTTAGAAAGTAATTAGTAATAAGTAATCCAATTACTTTTCAGAAAATCGGTAATTAGTGCAGTAATCTAATTACATTGTAGAAGATGTAATTAGTAGCTAGTAATTAATGACTTTTTTGAGTAACTTACCCAACACTGTCTGCACGTTAAAATAAACATAAAGACACAGAACCTGTTTCTTATAAGTTTTCTATTTGTATTTATGCAAATTTACTGATAAACTGACCCTCTCTGTGTGTCCATGTCCTTAGATACCAAGCAGCACATTAGCTTAGCTAAAAACACAGAACAGTTGTTTACAGTTTCCTCTCGAATACAAATGTATGCATCCTTGCATTAAACATAAGGGCGGGAACTTAAAAGCAGCTTAAATGGCTAGATAGAAATATTTCAAAAACAGCACACACTCACTTTCTCCCGGTTTGGAAGGACATTTTCATTCTGCGTCGCTCACACTAACCTGTGATTTCCGAGTGGGCGGGGCGTAGATTTGACCGACAGCGATAAAACCCTATCGCTGCATTAGACGGCTGAGAACGAGCCAATAAGGTGAGAGAAGGGAGATTGATTATCCAATAACATCAACAGTTGCGATTTGACTCTTGCCTCTCGAAGCTGTCGTGTTGACTGCTGTGCGCATCTGCGTTCAGCACATTTATGTAATAATAATAATAATAATAATAATAATCATTAACATTGCTTAAATATTTAAATATGAATACGTTAAAAACATTACAATATTACTATACTAAAAATGTAATACAATGCAATGGAATACTTACCACAAAACAATGAAAAAATACATAATTTTTATTATGTCTTTATTCTCTTAATTTGTACTTCATTTGCACTTTGGACAAAATTGTCTGCTAAATGACTAATACTAATTTAGTATTAATATTAGTAATAATAATAAGTTAATGCCAATTTCCTTCGTTATGTATACTGGTATGGTGATTTCTTTTAATTAAAAAAAATTATAATTTTAATCTACTTAAATAACTAAATCCTTGATTTCCAAAAAGAAGAGTTACAATGTATGCAAAGAGGGATTTTATTTTATTCTATTTAATTTTATTAGCTATTAAATAGTAAACGTATTTGTATTTTATTTAGCTAATAAAATATATTCATATTTTATTACATATGAATTTTATTAAATAGTAAACAGAAAGCACATTTTCATTTTATTTCTACTTTATTTATGAAATAATAAATAAAAAAATATATAATTAATTTTTTTATATTATTTAATTATTTTTATAATTTTAGTTAATATTCATGTCAGAACGTAAATATCAGCATGCCAAGCGAAAATGTGAGAAGGCTAATCATACAGATAACTATATTATTATCAATTGTTTAGTTGCTTTGCATATAATAATATATATTTACAGTTACCATAAATACAGCACATAAAAGCATTATAAGGGTTGAATTGATGTCACGATATGTTTATTTTCGTACCACTATAAGTGTATAAGAATGTAAGTTGGCTTATTACTATTTTACTATATTATTTTTACTATGGTATTTTACTCCAAGATGTGTTTAACATCAACACTGTGGTTTATTAGTATTTCTTAGCAGAACCACTGCTTTAATTAATGAAACTCTCATTAACAAAAGTATACCCAGGTATGAGCCGGCAATGCTTTTGAATTGAGTTTGATTGCACTTTTTTTTTATTTGTGAACGTTTTGCTTGTTTTCAGTGTATGTGGTTATAGGGTTGACACTTTAGCATGCTGTCATGGTGTCTATAGGTAGGTTTATGTTATTTCCTCAATTCCACAAACATTTCATGTTGAACAGATTTTAATATGATCATGTTCACAAATAAATGTTACTGTTCATAAAATGCAAATGATACTGTTGTACCCAAACTATATTATTGTAAATGTAATATTTCATGCATGCATGTGTGCACCAAAGATGGTCTTTGGATCTTGTCTATCAGTACATATCCAAAATAACAGCAACAAATCTGACTGCACAATTCATAAATGAACACATCATATGGTGACATTTTGAAATAATATCTTAAGACGATTCAGTTTAACATGTTTATTGTTATTTATCCGGATAAATCTGACTGTTCAGTTTATAAATTAACAAATCAAATGTCATACGTGTTTTAAAGGACTTTTATTTTGTTTTTATTTTATTTATTTATTTCAAAAAAGTGTTTGCATTCTCAATGTTATTTAAAAGAGATTGTTATTTACATTGTGCATGTCATTTACTTTTGTACGTGATTCAACTGCAGTTTTGTACATGATAATTCTGTGATCATGATTTGACCTGACTTGACCTGTGACCTGTGAAGCTGATGCTAAATTTTAGGCCTGTCTTGCTTGAAAATCTGTTCTGTATCTGCTTATTTATAGTGATGTTATAAAAATGAGCAGTGTTATGATTTAATGTTTGTGTTGCTTGTATTGTTGGTATTGTCTTTTATAAGGAATATACAACATCAATAACAATATAAAATATTTAAAAAGATTTTAATATTTAAAAAAAATAAAGATACAATTGTCTTTTATATAATATATAATATTTAGGAGACATTTATATATATATAAATATATATGCATTTCAAGATATAAGTAGCTGCCCCAAAAAGTATACATAAGTCACACTTAACATGTGTTTTGCATTATAAAACAAAAAAAAATCAAACCAAGTGCCATTTATTTTAAAGAGATATAGCACAAACACACATTTTAAGCACAATATTTCACAAAGAGAGGTTTGTAGGGTTTCAAATGATAAAGGATTTACAGTAAATTATTCAACATTAAGAAAGTATTTTAATTCTTTCAATTTAAGTAATATTTAATTCTGTCTAAAATATATTAAATATAATGTATGAAGTCATCATTATACTCATTACAAATTAACAAAATATAGGCTAGATAATATAACACTTGAATTATAAATACATACTATTTAATAAATAATTATAAACGAGACTATATTTATAAATACAGACCTATTTATTATGTATTTACTATATATATTATTAATATGTGAATATAAGAGAACTATTATAGTATTATAGTATATTATAGTATACTATAATAGTAGGCAATGTCAGGACTCGGGGCAAAACCAAAATAAACTATTAACTAACTAAAATAGCATAATATTTAAAAAAATGTATTAGCCTATTATTCGTATATCATTCAAAACATGCTTATAATTATATTCCAATATAATAATAAATGTATTTACTTTTGAAATGTACTTTGACGACGGTATGGCGCATCGATCGTGTGCTTCCGCTTCCACACCGCAAGCGAACTAGACCAGCGCAGTTGGAGTGTTCTGATTGGTTGACTGCTTGCTGACGTCAGGCAGCTTCTCTCGGAAACGTTATTTTTCGCGTCGCTTTACTTAATTTGCTTTCATTGGCTTTTTGTCTACTGTTTATATGTAGTTGTGACTATGTATTTGCGCTTATATCTGTTCAATAATAAAAAAAAAAAAAAAAAAAAAAATTTCGCGTCGCGTCGAAAGCGCATGCGCATGCGCACATCCTGCTCTGGCGGAGAGATAATTATAAGGCAACGGGAATGACTGATGATGCTGCTGCTGCTGCGCGGATCAAAAATCAAAACCTGATACATCAGTAAGAAGCGCGATCAACAAACACCTGCTTCTGAATCCGTTTTTTTATGGAGATCAGACTCTTTATCCTGCTGACCGAACCAGCTTACACCATCAACGGCTGTCGCAAATAGATGTGTTTACATCAATGCATATTCATAATGTATGTGTTTGATATTGTTTTAAATGCACTGTGATGTGTTTATAGGTGATACTGTTATTCTGCTAAAATACAGGTCTGATAAATCCTGCCGCTTTAAAGAGGCCTTGATGTGTGACTGTCTGTTAGAGACAATATTTTTAAATGCATATAGGCTATATACAGTATCATATATATACAAATATGTTATATATTTATTATTTACAAAAATATATTCACATAAATTATTTTCTAATTGTTGTGTTGCTCAGCTTAAATTATTGCCTTCTTTATTATTTATTAGTAGTGACAATAAAGTGATTTGATTTGATTTGATTTTGATTAGTATTATTTAAAAATGTTTATATCTATATAGATGAATCTCATATAAAAACATGTCCAGGTCAAATTTCACCTGGAAAATGTTTTTATTTCAAAAGTTCCCTAAAGTGATATATTATTCAAATATCATAACTGTAATATAAAATTGTTTTTTTTATTTAAAATATTAAAACAAATAGGCCTTCTGCCTTGATTTATAAATGATTTACAATGTAAATATATCATGATTTTATTTTTGCAATACAGTAATGAAAATGTGCTTTATTCTCATGAAAAATGTATATAAATACAAACATAATTTCTACAAGATAAAATTAATAATTAATAATTAATTTTATTTGCTGCCTGTTCATACTTCAACAGTCACATGACGTGTATCTTATGGGAAATGTGCTATGGGTTATTTATTTAGTAGTATTGGTAATTTTGTAGTATAGGATTGATTAAGAATATTATAAACATACAGGCTAGCTAAAGAAGGGTTATATTATATGCCATACTCCTGTTTTAACAAACAAACCCGAGCTGTAAATGGAGAGCATGGCAAACTGATCTTTCTCCTTGTTTCTAGGCATGATAAGTGAAATGTGATAGAAGGATAGCAGGAGAATGAGACTACGGATTGTAGATAAAGTAAGTCACTTTTTACTTTTTTAAACAGTAGTTTATTAGTACATTAAATAGATCTTCCACTTATCAGTGTACATTGTTAGCTCACCATTTTACATTTACCATAAATGTTCAAATTTCAATAAAAATGCAATGTGCATTATATACTGGCACCTTTTCAGGGTAACATTGTCAGTGTTCTCTGTTTCACTCTGTGTGTGTGTGTGTGTGTGTGTGTGTGTGTGTTTAATCAGCAATGGCAGCAGGGCCAGCGGATGGTGATCTATGGGGCGGTCTTTCTCATTACGACCCTCCTCATCCTCTACAGCTCCAACAGCTCAAACGATCTTTACATCCCCTTTAAAGTGAACAGCTTCCACCACGCTGTCAAACACACTAACCTTAAGAAATGGGCTGGGAAGGAGGGATACTTACCTGTTTATGGCAACAAGGTGATGTTTTAAAAATAACATTTAAGATGGATAGATATACAGCCAGACGGACAGACAGACAGACAGACAGACAGATGATAGATAGTTAGATAGATAGATAGATAGATAGATAGATAGATAGATAGATAGATAGATAGATAGATAGATAGATAGATAGATGAACGGAGAGACAGGCAGGCAGGCAGACAGATAGATAAAATGACAGAATGACAGACAGACAGATAAAATGACAGAATGATAGATAGACAGACAGACAGATAAAATGACAGAATGATAGACAGACAGACAGGTAAAATGACAGAATGATAGACAGACAGACAGATAAAATGACAGACTGATAGACAGACAGGTAAAATGACAGAATGATAGACAGACAGACAGATAAAATGACAGAATGATAGATAGACAGACAGACAGGTAGAATGATAGACAGACAAACAGATAAAATGACAGAATGATAGATAGACAGACAGACAGGTAAAATGACAGACTGATGGACAGACAGACAGATAAATGGACAGAATGATAGACAGACAGATAAAATGACAGAATGATAGACAGACAGACAGATAAAATTACAGACAGACAGGTAAAATGACAGAATGATAGACAGACAGATAAAATGACAATGATAGACAGACAGACAGATAAATTGACAGAATAATAGACAGATAAAATGATAGACAGACAGATAAAATGACAGAATGATAGACAGACAGACAGAGAGACAGATAAAATGACAGAATGATAGACAGACAGACAGAGAGACAGATAAAATGACAGAATGATAGACAGACAGACAGAGAGACAGATAAAATGACAGAATGATAGACAGACAGACAGAGAGACAGATAAAATGACAGAATGAGACAGACAGACAGATAAATGGACAGAACGATAGACAGACAGATAAAATGACAGAATGATAGACAGACAGACAGAGAGACAGATAAAATGACAGAATGAGACAGACAGACAGATAAATGGACAGAACGATAGACAGACAGATAAAATGACAGAATGATAGACAGACAGACAGAGAGACAGATAAAATGACAGAATGATAGACAGACAGACAGACAGATAGATAAAATGACAGAATGATAGATAGACAGACAGATAAATGGACAGAATGATAGACAGACAGATAAATGGACAGAATGACAGACAGACAGATAAATTGACAGAATGATAGACAGACAGATAGATAAAATTACAGAATGATAGACAGACAGACAGATAAATGGACAGAATGATAGACAGACAGATAAAATGACAGAATGATAGACAGACAGACAGATAAATGGGCAGAATGATAGACAGACAGATAAAATGACAGAATGATAGACAGACAGACAGATAAATGGGCAGAATGATAGACAAAATTGCAGAATGATAGACAGACAGACAGATAAAATGACAGAAAGATAGACAGACAGACAGACAGATAAAATGACAGAATGATAGATAGACAGACAGATAAATGGACAGAATGATAGACAGACAGATAAATGGACAGAATGATAGACAGACAGATAAAATGACAGAATGATAGACAGACAGACAGATAAATGGACAGAATGATAGACAGACAGATAAAATGACAGAATGATAGACAGACAGACAGATAAATGGGCAGAATGATAGACAAAATTGCAGAATGATAGACAGACAGACAGATAAAATGACAGAATGATAGACAGACAGACAGACAGACAGATAAAATGACAGAATGATAGACAGACAGACAGATAAAATGACAGAATGATAGTCAGACAGACAGACAGATAAAATGACAGAATGATAGTCAGACAGACAGACAGATAAAATGACAGAATGATAGACAGACAGACAGATAAAATGACAGAATGATAGACAGACAGATAAAATGACAGAATGATAGACAGACAGACAGATAAAATGACAGAATGATAGTCAGACAGACAGACAGATAAAATGACAGAGTGATAGTCAGACAGACAGACAGATAAAATGACAGAATGATAGACAGACAGACAGATAAAATGACAGAATGATAGACAGACAGACAGATAAAATGACAGAATGATAGTCAGACAGACAGACAGATAAAATGACAGAATGATAGACAGACAGACAGAGAGACAGATAAAATGACAGAATGATAGACAGACAGATAAAATGACAGAATGATAGACAGACAGACAGAGAGACAGATAAAATGACAGAATGATAGACAGACAGACAGAGAGACAGATAAAATGACAGAATGATAGACAGACAGATAAAATGACAGAATGATAGACAGACAGACAGAGAGACAGATAAAATGACAGAATGATAGACAGACAGACAGAGAGACAGATAAAATGACAGAATGATAGACAGATAGATAAAATGACAGAATGATAGACAGACAGACAGAGAGACAGATAAAATGACAGAATGATAGACAGACAGATAAAATGACAGAATGAGACAGACAGACAGATAAATGGACAGAACGATAGACAGACAGATAAAATGACAGAATGATAGACAGACAGACAGACAGATAGATAAAATGACAGAATGATAGATAGACAGACAGATAAATGGACAGAATGATAGACAGACAGATAAATGGACAGAATGACAGACAGACAGATAAATTGACAGAATGATAGACAGACAGATAGATAAAATTACAGAATGATAGACAGACAGACAGATAAATGGACAGAATGATAGACAGACAGATAAAATGACAGAATGATAGACAGACAGACAGATAAATGGACAGAATGATAGACAGACAGACAGATAAATGGGCAGAATGATAGACAAAATTACAGAATGATAGACAGACAGACAGACAGATAAAATGACAGAATGATAGACAGACAGACAGACAGATAAAATGACAGAATGATAGACAGACAGACAGATAAAATGACAGAATGATAGTCAGACAGACAGACAGATAAAATGACAGAATGATAGACAGACAGACAGATAAATGGACAGAATGATAGACAGACATATAAAATGACAGAATGATAGACAGACAGATAAATTGACAGAATGAGACAGACAGATAAAATGACAGAATGACAGACAGACAGATAAATTGACAGAATAATAGACAGACAGATAAAATGACAGAATAATAGACAGACAGACAGACAGACAGATAAAATGACAGAATGATAGACAGACAGACAGATAAAATGACAGAATGATAGACAGACAGACAGACAGACAGATAAAATGACAGAATGATATACAGACAGACAGACAGACAGGTAGATGACTGTAATAAGTTGATCAGTTGTGTGTATTGTTGTTGTAGAGTATGACCCTACACTGTCACCGGTGTGCTTTGGTGACGAGCTCCAGTCACATGTTGGGGACTCACGCAGGAGAGGAGATCGACCGTACTGAGTGTGTCATCCGAATGAACGATGCTCCAACATCTGGATACGAATCAGACGTGGGGAACCGGACCAGTGTGCGCATCGTGGCTCATTCCAGTGTGTTCCGGGTCATTCGGAAACCTGCAGAGTTCCTCAATCGCTCAGAGAGCCCCGCTGTCATATTCTGGGGCCCGTCGTCAAAGATCGGACGAGAAGCGAAGGGAACTCTGTACCGGCTCATCCAGCGAGTCAGTTCGACCTACAGTAACCTCTCGTTCTTCATCATCTCCCCCAGCAAAATGCTGAAGTTTGACACGCTCTTTCAGAAAGAGACCGGCCGGGACAGGTACACATACACTGTTTCAAGTTATCTCTCAGAAGAGACAAGTTTTGAAAGTTTTAATATAGACAAATTATTTTTGCAGACTAGTTTAAACATGTCTGATTTATTTTTAATAATGATATTTGTTGTCACTACTATCTGTGTCCTGTTGCACAGAAAAAAGTCGCAGTCCTGGTTGAGCACTGGCTGGTTCACCATGGTGATCGCCATTGAGATGTGTGACAACATAAAGGTTTATGGAATGGTGCCGCCCAATCACTGCGGGTAAGAGAAAATGGTCTGGCCAGTAAAAAATGTCATTTTTAGATTTTTTATTTTTTTTTTAAATGGTTATTCTGTAGACACCAAGGATACCCAAAAAATACATATATTCTCGATTAACTGCGATGTATACTGTAACTACTCGTTATCCCACTTATAACAGGACTACTTACATCAGAGTTCTATAGGTGTTATATTTTGTCAATTCGGGATGTCCCATGATACTGGTATTGGAATGGGGTCCGGTACTGCGCTCATGTGCTTTTGCCAATGCTCAGATACCAAAACCAATATCATCTGACTTGTGCATGTCATTTAGTAAAGTAAACATTCAGTGGACAAATTAAAATCACGTTATAGAGTGTTTATTAAAGCACAAAGGCTACGGTTTATTGATATATATATATATATATAGTTTGCATGTGCTGCATGCTTCAAAGTGAATGTCTGAACAGCTGCTCATTGAAATATTGATATCTGTACGAAAAACCATCATGTGACCGCACAGACTGTTTGTTGCAGATGACAGCGAGCAAAGCGTTAATTCACTTTGTAGCGTGCAGCACATACAGACTATATATAATATAATAGATGCCTTTTGCGGTTTAAAAATCATACTGTCTCCGCGATCCAAACGGGATAAATCAGCCTCCGAAGGGCACTTCTGAGCCACACACCTTTCATACCTCCAAAAAGTCTATGAAGGGAATAAGGCATCGGGATGATCACTTCTGAATGGGACACACCCAAAGGTCACGGAAAGGGCTTCACTCCAAAATAAAAGCTTCCGCCAAAATAAAAGCTCAGTATAAATAGAAAAATAAATGTGAAAGAAATAAATCACTACTGAATAGTTATGCACTGTAGTACTACTACTAATGAAAATAAAATTAATAATTATTTTATATTGTATTTAAGCAATATCTCACATCTGTGATGCTCTGTTGTGCAGAACTTTATTTGACCAAAAAAACTCCAATGTTGTATTTTGGATGGTGCTGTGAGGTTCTGTATAAAAGCACTTAATTTCATAAAAATAATACATTATTATTTGGAAAAATAATTATTCTATTTTCATTTGATTTACGTTTTAATTCATTTATTTAGACACCATTTTGATGGTAAAATTTTAATAAACTGTTGATATAGAATAAAATAATAATAAAATGTAAAATGTACTTGTACTCTTTCTCAAAAAATTAAAATAACTGTCTGATTGCGCATTATTTGTCTTATATGACTACTTGCCAAATAAATAAATGGACATGATATATTTAAGTTGAAATTATTTTATTATCTTATTTGTAGACATTGCAGAGTGATATTAATTAGGAAAGATGTCTCGAAATACCAGGATGACCACTCAGATGGAGCGATTGACCAATCAAAATCAAGTATTCCAGAGAGCAGTTTACTATATCAAAATTTATGCATACATATATATATATATATATATATATATATATATATATATATATATTTTAAGAGAATATTTGCAAGAAATTGGTCATCATTTATTTTAATTTTATTTAATATGTACATGTTAATATATATATATATATATATATATATATATATATATACACCTGGCTGCAGCTTGCTGAACGTTCAGCTCCTTCATCAGGGCCGTTTCTAGCTATAAAAGGTATTTTGTTTATTTTTAAATATGCTAAAAGCTGCAAGTAAGACCCAGGCAGCTGTTTTGGCTCAATTAGACAGTTATAGGGAGCCCCCTTGTGGCCCGAGATGGAAGGGAGAATGTGACTGCGTTGTAGCGTTGAGTTGTATCTAGATGTGACAGGGGCCTCCAAGTAGGATTACACTTAGGGCCCCCATATGCCCTGTCCTTCAGTCTCTATTGCGCACACGCTGGGTCTCTCTCGGGCGCTTTTGAAACCGGTTCAGATGAAAGTGAGAGAATGTTTTCAGGCGATGCAAAGAGATTCCTCATCTTGCCCGTATCTCTTGCATGTATATATGCCCATTTTAGCCATAGAATAATATATATATATATACACTCACCTAAAGGATTATTAGGAACACCTGTTCAATTTCTCATTATCTAATCAACCAATCACATGGCAGTTGCTTCAATGCATTTAGGGGTGTGGTCCTGGTCAAGACAATCTCCTGAACTCCAAACTGAATGTCAGAATGGGAAAGAAAGGTGATTTAAGCAATCTTGAGCGTGGCATGGTTGTTGGTGCCAGACAGGCCGGTCTGAGTATTTCACAATCTGCTCAGTTACTGGGATTTTCACGCACAACCATTTCTAGGGTTTACAAAGAATGGTGTGAAAAGCGAAAAACATCCAGTATGCGGCAGTCCTGTGGGCGAAAATGCCTTGTTGATGCTAGAGGTCAGAGGAGAATGGGTCGACTGATTCAAGCTGATAGAAGAGCAACTTTGACTGAAATAACCACTCGTTACAACCGAGGTATGCAGCAAAGCATTTGTGAAGCCACAACACGCACAACCTTGAGGCGGATGGGCTACAACAGCAGAAGACCCCACCGGGTACCACTCATCTCCACTACAAATAGGAAAAAGAGGCTACAATTTGCAAGAGCTCACCAAAATTGGACAGTTGAAGACTGGAAAAATGTTGCCTGGTCTGATGAGTCTCGATTTCTGTTGAGACATTCAGATGGTGGAGTCAGAATTTGGCGTAAACAGAATGAGAACATGGATCCATCATGCCTTGTTACCACTGTGCATGGTGGTGGTGGTGTAATGGTGTGGGGGATGTTTTCTTGGCGCACTTTAGGCCCCTTAGTGCCAATTGGGCATCGTTTAAATGCCACGGCCTGCCTGAGCATTGTTTCTGACCATGTCCATCCCTTTATGGCCACCATGTACCCATCCTCAGATGGCTACTTCCAGCAGGATAATGCACCATGTCACAAAGCTCGAATCATTTCAAATTGGTTTCTTGAACATGACAATGAGTTCACTGTACTAAAATGGCCCCCACAGTCACCAGATCTCAACCCAATAGAGCATCTTTGGGATGTGGTGGAACGGGAGCTTCGTGCCCTGGATGTGCATCCCACAAATCTCCATCAACTGCAAGATGCTATCCTATCAATATGGGCCAACATTTCTAAAGAATGCTTTCAGCACCTTGTTGAATCAATGCCACGTAGAATTAAGGCAGTTCTGAAGGCGAAAGGGGGTCAAACACAGTATTAGTATGGTGTTCCTAATAATCCTTTAGGTGAGTGTATATATATAAGATAGAAAGTGTAATCTCTGATGTTTTCTGAATTCTTTCTCATGTAGGAAGCGTCCACAGCCCAAACGGATGCCCTATCACTATTACAAACCAAGGGGTCCGGATGAGTGTGTAATGTACCTGCAGAACGAGAGGGGGCGCCGTGGATCACATCATCGCTTCATAACAGAGAAACAGGTGTTCGCTCGCTGGGCTAAAAAGTACAACATCACTTACACCAACCCAACGTGGTGAGCAACACATCCAACATTTGACACCAGTTTCACAAACCAAGGCTAGTGAGACAACAATCCAGTTTATCTTCTAGTTTCACATATCCTGCCTTGTGAGTTAGATCCAACATGGCGGCTTATTGTTGACCCCCCCCTCCCCCAATCCAAAGTGGATGCAGTTTCACATGCATGGCCTGTTTTAAACTGTTGAACAGAAACTGGTCCAGTATGGCGGCTGGTTTCTCTCTTGTCTGGATAAGAAACTGAGCCAAAATGGAGGCCAAGAATGGATTAATGGACCATTTTGGACAATGTTTTCCTTTAGAATTCTTGAGAAAACAGGTACGAAAAGATGACATATATCAAAGTTTTGTCTTAAGAAGCATGGCATTTCCAAAAACATCTACATATTACTGCCATTAATGATTTAACAGAGAATGGAGGCCTTTTTAGAACGACAAAGAGAGAGAAAATTATTTTTGTCTCAGTTGCCAAATGGTAGATTAATTACCATCTCGTGGTACAATCAACACATATGAATGTGTCACTGAGCAGGAGCAGACTTCACAAAATAAAAATGGAAATTTTAAGGATTTTACACTATTAATGACTTCTAATGAATATGATTTATTTTGTAAATAAGGACGATGTAAATTGTTGTTCAAAAAAGTATTTTTACATGTTTATATGGTGATAAAATGCCCAAAACAAGAATGCATTGCAAAATAACACACATTTTTAAATCACAAGGTAAAAGGGTCATTTTAAATCATCATTTTCAGATATACAGCTCCATGTGTACTTTTGGGGTGCCATGAAAATGGATATTTCCTAACATTTCAGTATTGTCTACCTTTGCTCCCTCCGATCAAATCTCCACTAAAGTTCTAGAACATTGTATAATTCCATGTACAATTCACCAATAAGCCTAAAAACGTACTATATTCATACCCATATGCATTCATAACAATGACAAACAAACTGTGTCGACAAATTTATAAGTGTTGAGGCCTTTAGATATATTATTATCATTTTTACCTGGCAGTTTTAATGTTGATAAGTTTTACAACTTCAATTCTGTGGTTACAGATGTTAGCGCGCACACACACACACACACACACACACACACACACACACACTCACACTCTTAAAGGAATATTCCTGGTTTAATATAAGTTAAGCTCAATCAACAGCATTTGAAACCCTCCAAAACTTGGCCCCATTCATTTCCATTGTAAGTGCTTCACTGTAACCTTGATTTTTGCTCTTTTGTGTGTTTTTTAAATCAAAATAAATAGTTGTGGTAATCAACATTATACCACAACTGCTGTCAATTGAGCTCAACTCATATTGAACCCAGAATATTCCTTTAAATATCACGCTGTGACTTGCTTTTTTTAAAATAAGTGTTTTAATATAACTATCGGAAATGCAGTGCTCTGATTGGACAACGCTGTTTATGGAACTGTGCTTTTATTGGAGAACTCAAGTTGTCGTTGGTAACGGTTCAGGTAGTGGTAGTCAAGGTAACCTCAATGTTTCGCCTTTGATTTGAAGACCCATATATCCAGTGGTTGTCCTACTTGAAGAGCTGATTTGGGATCAGACGACGCTGTTCATGGAACTGTGCTTTTATTGGAGAACTCGAGTTGTCGTTGGTAACGGTTCGGGTAGTGGTAGTCAAGGTAACCTCAATGTTTCGCCTTTGATTTGAAGACCCATATATCCAGTGGTTGTCCTACTTGAAGAGCTGATTTGGGATCAGACGACGCTGTTCATGGAACTGTGCTTTTATTGGAGAACTCGAGTTGTCGTTGGTAACGGTTCGGGTAGTGGTAGTCAAGGTAACCTCTGTGTTTCGCCTTTGATTTGAAGACCCATATATCCAGTGGTTGTCCTACTTGAAGAGCTGATTTGGGATCAGCAACAGTGTATGGATAAACACAACAGAATCACGTGGGTTACCCACAGTTTTTCAGAGTTCTTTTGGTACCGGGCAGCGCCATGATGATTTTAATCACCGCTGGACTGTTTTCTAGTCTCCATTAGAAGCTATGTAAAAACTACCGGAACGAGTGATCCACACTGAGAACAACAACCATTTTAAGTGTTAGTTGTAGTAAAAATGAGTTCAGGCAAAACTTGACATTGTTGCTGTCGTTTTTAACGTAACTTACCTCATCAACCAACTCTTTAAACGTGGACAGGTGAAATACTGTCAAAGCACGGGCATCACATCACATTATTTACATTTACATGTATTCATTTGGCAGACGCTTTTATCCAAAGCGACTTACAGAATAAACTAATCGTCTTAAGGAGATAATGGTACGAAAAGTGCTGAAAAGAGCTTCACAGATGGAGTTGGGGAGGTCATTCCACCAACGTGGTACGATGAAGCCGAAAGTCCGGGAAGGTGTTTTGGTGCCTCTTTGTTTTGGTACGACAAGGCGATGTTCCTTATCCAACCGCAGGCTTCTGGTGGGCGTGTAGCTCTGCAGAAATGATTTTAGGTATGTTGGAGCAGACCCAGTGACTGTTCTGTATGCAGCATCAGAGCCTTGAATTTAATACATGCATCAACCAGCAGCCAGTGGAGAGAAAGAGTGGTGCAGGGGTCTAATTGTGCATGCAGGAAGGCCTGCAATGAGAGCGTTACAGTAGTCCAGTCTAGTTATGACAAGTGACTGAACAAGTAGTTGTGTGGCATGTTCAGAGAGGAAAGGTCTTATCTTCCTGATATTATAGTGTAAATCTACATGATCATGCATTATCCACTACGGGGCGGCTGTGGCTCAGGTGGTAGAGCGGGTCCGGCTGCCAATCGCAGGGTTGGCGGTTCAATTCCCGGCCCACGTGACTCCACATGCTGAAGTGTCCTTGGGCAAAGTAGATAGTTCACAGCGAACTCTTCATCAGCCAATAAATGTGAATTCTATACACTGAAAATCATCCCATTCAAAAATACGACAACGCAAGTAAACCTCGTTTACGTAAGATTTTAACCGATCGGGTTACTCTTTGCTTTCAACGTCAAAACGTAAACAGTCACCAAAATTGCGCACATTGGATAAACCAATGAGAACGTTGGTAAAGCTGTTTACATGCAGTCCAAAATGGGGCGATAGACCTTATTCACGCCAGCGCCATCTTTGATTTTTAATGGGAATGACAACGAGGCTGTGAGGGATAGACTTACCATCTCTACAATGGGCTGTACTGCAGTTTAAAGTGTTTTTGCATCGTTCCACGGACAAAACATTGATACAATATCTGTCCAAGAACATTCAGTACACAAAGCACTCCAGACAACATGTGTTGTGGAGAATCAGACGTGATCTAGGAGCTTTATACCGTTCATGCCATTGTAGAGCTGGTAAGTCAATCCCTCACAGCCTCGTTGCTATTCCCATTCAAAATCAAAGATGGCGCTAGCGTGAATAAGGTCTATGGGCAAAAATGTACATGTGCTGATCAGCGTTTGTTACAGCTCAGTTTATTACTACCTCCCTGATAAAAACAAAACAATAAACATTGAAGGCGCATAATAGTTGCTGCACTGCGTAAAGCTTTAAAATCTAAAAATAAAGAAATTGTCAAAACGGTAATTGATTGCAAATTCAGCTAGCTCATATGACAGCATTTGTGGCAATGTTGATTACCACAAAAATAATTTAGACTTGTCCCAAAAACATAAAAGCAATAACCTGCTTATCACAGTGAGGTACTTGGGGCCAATCTTTAAACGTTACACCCTGTCTATACCGGCGACGCCCATTGACGCAACGGCTTGAGGCTTTCTGCCCCAGACTATGTATATTGGGTGTTGGGGTGGTTATTAAAGTAGGCGACAAACATACTAAAAGCTGGGTCCAAACTAGTGTAATGATTGGCAGACAGATCATTCTTAGAGGATGGAAGTCAAATGGCACTCCGTCATTTCAAGAATGGTTCACCAAATTGGGCAGGGTGGCGGCATATACAAGAGCTTTGCAAAATAGATGCATATGGTAAGAAATGGGACAAATACTTGATCCTTCTGGAAGGCTCTCAGTGAGGGTCATGTGGAGAGAACCCCTTTTTTGCTCTCTCTCCATTTGTGTTAAAGTGTGTATATTCAGGCTTGGACCACAGGAATGTTTGTTGGGGATTGGGGAATTATGGGGGATAATGGTTGACTCTGTGCATGTATATTTTGCTTTGTTCTGTGTTATGTTTGAGAATCAACCAATAACAAAATATATCTTAAAAATTTTTTTTTTTTTTAAAAATGGCCACATTTACTTCCATTATAAGTCTCACTGTAACCTTGTTTTGTTGCTTCTTTTTATTTTAAAAGAAAATGAGGGGGTGAGTCCAAATTAATTCGTGGTAATCAACATTATGCCACAAATGCTGTCGTTTGACCTCAACTTGTATTGAACTCTGAATATTCCTACGAGAGAACTACATCAAAACCTGTGTCAAACATTAAGCATGAAATCTAGTAAATAGTAAAATGCCCGTTTGTTGTAAACATACAAAAAAACAAAAAAAAGTCCTGACCAGCGATATAAATAATTGGCCAGAATGTTGAGATCTTCAGAGAAGTCACCTGGTTGTCTCCATTCATTTAGTTCTTTCAAATAAATCATCAGCCCTTTGCAGGAGGGCAGAGGGATTCTGGGTAATGGCCCCTCAGTGAAGAGGTCAGTGTTATTATCTGGGGCATTTTTAATGAGATTAGTATCGCCTATTGATTCCGTTCATAGCTTAAAGGGACAGTTCACCCCAAAATTTACCCTCATGCCATCCCAGATGTGTGACTTTCTTTCTTCTGCAGAACATATACAAAGATTTTAAGAAGAATATCTCAGCTCTTTAGGTCCACACAATGCAAGTGAATGGTGACCAGAACTCAGAAGCTCCATAAAGGACATAAAGCAGCATAAAAGTAATCCATAAGACTCCAGTGGTGAAATCCATGTCTTTAAAAGTGATGATAGGTGTGGGTCAATATTTAGAATTCAATATTGAATCAATATTTTTTACTATAAATCTCCACCTTTAACCAACCCCGACCAGTAGGTGGCTGACGTGGAAGTGAAAGTGTAGATTTACAGTTAAAAAGGACTTAAATATTGATCTGTTTCTCACCCACACCCATCACATAACTTCTGAAGATATGGCTTTAAACACTGGAGTCTAATGGACTACTTTTAAGCTGCATTTATGTGCTTTTTGGAGCTTCAAAGTTCTGGCCACCATTCACTTGCATTGTATGGACCTAAAGAGCTGAAATAACAGCTCTAAAAATCTTCATTTGTGTTCAGCTGATGAAAGTCATCTGGGATGGCATGAGGGCGAGCAAATTATAAGAGAATTTAAAGGTGAACTCTTTAAGTGTGAATGAATGGATTCTGTCACATGAGGAATGTACTATTATCATAATTATTACTCTGACTGCAGTGATATGACAGTATGATGATTGTTTTGCTGTGCTCGTCTCTCATTATGAATGTTCTTTACATGCCTGTATTAAATAAATGTCAAAGTTTGAAAACACATCTTGGGGTTCATGATTCATTTGTTTAATGGTCTAAACAATATTCATGGCAGTTCATTGAAACAGATATTTCATAGAAATGTAAATACAAAATGATACAAAAAAAATTGTGCATTGATAAAGAACTCAAAAGCATTTTTCCTCTAAGTTTGTTATCTCAAAAACCATGAGTGGCTGTGTTACGAGTATACACTTGAAGAGTTCACTTGCTCGCTTAAGCCAATCTGTTGCTGACTGTCAAACCGCTGAAAACAAACTTCCTGTTCCAGACAGTCGCAGGGTAAATCTACAATCTGTAGTCATCCTTTAGAAACTTCAGGGAATACTGCTGCTATTTTTGGCCTCAGTCCTGATAGAGAGATCAATATGGCTTCCTGTAACAGAAATATCAAACATTTAATGAACTAGATGACCGTGACCAGCTAAACAGGAAGAGAATATGAACTTTGCCTAACAAAAGAGATTTTAAGCTCTTTTTTAAGACAAAAACGTCCTTTTTATTAAAATTTTGTCTTTTTCTTCTTCTCTTAGGTGTCAATTTAATGGCAGAAGATTTTAATACTGATTCAAATTCATTTGTAAACCAAAATAAAGCTATTGTTGGTGTCACACAGAGGTTGGCTCTAAAACATTTTTTTTAACCGTCACTCTGACGGTCATGGTCTATTTTTATCCATAGGCTTAAATTATATATTTTTTGACTTCCCAAGCGCAAGTCTGGTGAAACCAAGGAGTTGAAAGTTCTAGCAGTCAATCAACATTTGCGCTAAAACTAGATTTTTCAACTTAGCCAGATACAAGCAGCTTAAAATGGAAATAAACATTCGATCAGAACATTTGAAAACGCGCATACACACAGTTAAAGTCAGAAGTTTACATACACTCAGGTTGAAGTCATTAAAACACATTTTGTAACCACTCCACAGATTTCATATTAGCAAACTATAGTTTTGGCAAGTCATTTAGGACGTCTACTTTGTGCATGACACAAGTACATTTTCCAACAATTGTTTACAGACCGATTGTTTCACTTTTAACTGACTATATCGCCATTCCAGTGGGTCAGAAGTTTACATACACTAAGTTAACTGTGTAACTGGGGACCACACAGCCATCATACCGCTCAGGAAGGAGACGCATTCTGTCTCCAGAGATGAACGTAGTTTGGTGTGAAAAGTGCAAATCAATCCCAGAACAACAGCAAAGGACCTTGTGAAGATGCTGGAGGAAACCGGTAGACGAGTATCTAGATCTACAGTAAAACAAGTCCTATATTGACATAACCTGAAAGGCTGCTCAGGAAGGATGAAGCCACTGCTCCAAAACCGCCATAAAAAAGCAAGACTGCAGTTTGCAAGTGCACATGGGGACAAAGATCTTCCTTTTTGAAGAAATGTCCTCCGGGCTGATGAAACAAAAGTTGAACTGTTTGGCCATAATGACCATCGCTATGTTTGGAGGATAAAGGGTGAAGCTTTTTCCTCCAAACATTGTTTTTGCATTTCTGTAATGCTCATTCTTGCTCTCTGTCCTACCTCAGTGCGAATGGTGCGACTGCCCTGCCCTGGACAGGTGTTGAGGTAAAGGTCAAAGAGCACGCTGGGGTCAGTGACATCCAGATTATCATCTGCGTCAACACTCGCCTCCAAACCCTGAACACCACCAAACACCACCAACATGTGCCTGAGAGAGAGAAAGAGAGATTATCATTTCTCCTCCAGTCCAAACAAGAAACAATCATAACACACTTAATTCAAAATAATGAACATTTGCAGTAAAAAATAAGATGCACAACTCACTTAAACGGAGACAGAGAGATTTGATCAGTGCTTTTTCCTCTTTCTGATGTACCAACGGTCAGGTCATACCCCTCTTTATAAGGACACTCTGTGAACACTGCACCTAAACACACACACACACACACACACACACACACACACACACACACACACTATATAAAGGAACAGTTCATCTAATAATGATAATGGAGGCACGCAGTTATACGTCATTTTCTCTCTTGTCCCCTAAAAGGCCATGGCTGGACGATCGGCTTAGATGAAAAACAGACCAAAAACTCAGTCCTCCAGCTCTCAAAATCCAGTTCTCTTTGCATGTTTAGGAGAGAAGCTTGTTCACACGTCTTCGCGTGTCGCCAGGTTCAAGGTTTTCGCGACCAATTGGGCTATTTCGAAACTGTAGATACAAGATGATATGATAGATTTAACCCTTTTAGACCCTTTAAGGTTGAGTTTTGGGATGCTTTTAAAATGCACTGTTGCCAAAAGGTTTATGATAAATCCTCGAAAATAAATTGCAACATGTAATTGATGTATAATGATTATGGGAGTGCATGGCAACCAGTTGCGGTGTCAAAAAAATCACCCTCTTGAATACTGTACTGTGTTCCAGCTGGGCCAGAGGTCAAGATTTATAGTGAATATGGACTAAAATGTTGGTCTCAATCTCACCCAAAGTGATCATATCAGTTCAGAAGGCATGGATTAAACAACTCGAGTCATATGAAGTACTTTTATGCTGCCTTTATGTGCTTTTTAGAGCTTGAATGACTGATTAACTTGCGTTGTATGGGAAAAAACACATCATTTTATTAGCTGCTGATGAATAAGGGATGAAAATTGGGGAAGATGGATGAATAAATGAGAAGAACTCACTAAGACAGGAAGCCAGACGCACGCTGTAACCCCAGTACAGCCCCCCCTCTGTCCTCGGGACATGAGGAGCCACAACTGCACCTTTACGCACTTTACTCTCTGAAACACACATACACACACACACACACACAGTTGTGTACAGCTGTGCTAATAGTGTAGAAATACATGTGTGGAGTGTGTTTACCTTTGTTTTGGCTCTTGTTGAGCTGTACAGTGACTCTCAGTCCAGCTTGTAGCTGTTTGTCAATCTGAACTTCCTGTGCACAGTATAAACAGCCTCTGGTCACTTACTGTTCAGTGAAAGACAGGTACTGTTTCTTTCTCTCGCTCTCTCTGATGTTCTGTTGTTCTATCATTCTTTTTCCTTTCTATCCATCTATCTACATTTGAAGTCAGAAGTTTACATACACCTTAGTCAACTCAGTTTTTCACTTTGTTAGTATTTGGTAGCATTGTTTTGGGTAGACTTTTACAAACACAATAAGTTGCAGGAATTTTGTCCCATTCCTCCAGACAGAACGGGTGTAACTGAGTCAGGTTTGTAAACCTCCTTGCTTGCACACGCTTTTTAAGTTCTGCCCACAAATATTCTACTGGTTTGAGGTCAGGACTTTGTGATAGTCACTCCAATACCTTGACTTTGTTGTTCTTAAGCCATTTTGCCACAACTTTGGAGGTATGTTTGGGGTCATTGTCCATTTGGAAGACCCATTTGTGTCCGAGCTTTAACTTCCTGGCTGATGTCTTGAGACGTTGCTTCAATATATCCACATAATGTTCCTTCCTCATGATGTCATCTATTTTGTGAAGTGCACCAGTCCCTCCTACAGCAAAGCACCCCCACAACATGATGCTGCACCCCCCATGCTTCACGGTTGGGATGGTGATCTTTGGCTTGCAAGCTTCACCCTTTATCCTCCAAACATAACGATGGTCATTATGGCCAAACAATTCAAATTTAGTTTAATTAGACCAGAGGACATTTCTCCAAACATTAAATCTTTGTCCCCATGTGCACTTGCAAACTGTAGTCTGGCTTTTTTATGGCAGTTTTGGAGCAGTGGCTTCATCCTTGCAAAGCAGACTTTCAGGTTATGTCAATATAGGACTCGTTTTGCTGTAGATATAGATACTCGTCTACTGGTTTCCTCCAGCATCTTCACAAGGTCCTTTGCTGTTGTTCTGGGATTGATTTGCACTTTTCGCACCAAACTACGTTCATCTCTAGGAGACAGAATGCATTTCCTTCCTGAGCGGTGTGATGCTGTGTGGTCACATGGTGTTTATACTTGTGTACTATTGTTTGTACAGATGAACGTGGTACCATCAGGCATTTGGAAATTACTCCCAAGTATGAACCAGACTTGTGAAGGTCCACAATTTTTTTTCTGAGGTTTTGGCTGATTTCTTTTGATTTTCCCATGATGTCAAGCAAAGTAGGCCTTAAAATACAAACTACCTAAAGGCTTGACATCATTTTCTGGAATTTTCCAAGCTGCTTAAAGGCACATTTAACTTAGTGTATGTTAACTTCTGACCCACTGGAATTGTGATAGTCAATTAAATGTGAAACAATCTGTCTGTAAACAATCACTGGAAGAATTACTTGTGTCAAGCACAAAGTAGATGTCCACAACAACTAATATGAAATCTGTGGAGTGGTTAAAAAATGTGTTTGTTACAAGTACAGTGTATATGTAAACTTCTGACTTCAACTCTATCTATCTATCTGTCTGTCTGTCTATAGTTAAAGACACACCTTCATCATCCCACAGTTTACAAATGACCCTTTTCCCTGTTTGCTCGGCCGATCAAGTACCACCCCCTCACGAAACTCCGCCTCCTCATCAATGCGCATATGGTGAGGGCTGTCCAGAGGATTCAACAGACCTTAAACACACACACACACACACACTTGTAATATTTTTGCAGGCATGCAACTCTAGACATTACATTTTAAATAAAGTATTCAACCTCTGTCATACTCACCAGCAAACTGCAGGTCTTGATGCTTCGGGAAGAAAGATTTGCGCAGATATCTGCACACAATGTAGATCTCAAATGTACTGCTGTTTTCTACAAATGCTCATAACATTGGACATAAATACATTTATAATTACTGTATATTTTGCTTGTGATAGCACTCACTGTGGACACTCGAGGTACTGCAAGATCCGTGCGAGCTGAACGCAGGCCTGGCCTTTCTTACCAACACCTTTGAACTCCCCCTCAACACTTCTGAAATATGAAAAAAAAATTCAACATCTTTTTAAGATCAGAAGTAAATTTACAATGTCACTATCTCATAATCAGAGACAAAAATGATCAGAAGTAGCCGCTCACTTTGTGTCCTCTCCCTGCTCATCAAATATGACGACCTCATCCACACAGAACACGGCACATGCCCGAGCGATCTGACCTGCCAGGTACGTACGCAGCTCTGGCGACTGCGCATTATCCATCACTGATCCAGGCAGAGCCACACTCAATGTGTACGCACGACCTAACAGGAGAAATAATAGTTAAAAAAGCACTGTTTTACTCATATACTGTACTTCAGTGACACACATAAAAAAGGCTTGGTGTGTTGTCTGACCTTTACTTTCTTTTTGTTCCTGTTGAATCTGTTGTTTATTCTCCTCCTCTTTCTTCTGTTTCTGTTTCTCAAGCTGCTGAATCAGTCGGCTCTCTTTCCGGCGTCTCTTCTCCTCTTTTTCTGAGGATGAAAACACAGACATCAGCCATAAACTCAACACAATGTGAGAGGAGTTTAACATCATAATCAGTATGCGGTTTCAACTTTTAAAGGCTTATATATGCACAAAGACATTTCTTTGATGTTGTTTTACAAAGAGCAGGGAAGGTAACTGACATTTAGGATTTACTGAATTGCTGATAACCTTCTTATAGGAAATGTAAAATTCTATCATGATTATGTGAAGCATAGAGCAAAAACTGGCGTACGACAGTCCTAATGATTTTGATTAATGATTTTTATAAATATGATTATTGTTTAGATTAGCTCTGGTTTGTTGTCATTCCAGCCATATGCAAGCATACAGTAGGATGAAACATTTACTTCGCACGTAACTGTGAATTACATACAATTCTTTGTAAACAATGACTGTCACTCAAAAAGTAATGTGCTGTGTAGACAGTATTTTATTTTATTTTCATCACTGACAGGATCATGATTTAATACACAATCTACAATTAACACACTGTATACAATAAATTATGAATAATTAATTTTAAATCAATAATAATATTATTAATTTTAAATCACTCACTTTTTGCTTTCCATTTTCGCCAGTCTACTTTCTCTTCACCCTAAATTGGAAATATTATAAACACAAGGTAATTTGTTGTGCCAATTGTAGTCCATAAATGTGACAGCAGGTAACAACAAATAAGACACAAATCAATACAACAACATGTTAACGAGGGCTCATTGTTTATTTTTAAACTACATAAGAGCACATACATATGGAATACAATATTAAAGAGTTCAAACCTCTTTATTTATCTTCACTGGAGGTTCATCGGCCATGCTGTTCACACTGTGTTTCACCTGTAATGATCGTTGTGGAAACAAACTGCCGGCATATTTCGTTCCTAGCATTTCTCAGAGTTACGATTTTATTTAAACAACAGACATAAATTCCGATATTTCCAAACAAATATTTCACATATTTATTTCAAGAAAATTTCCGGTGTCTGCTTTACTCAAACGGGTAAAAAGTGTCTCAGACGGACGGATTTTCCGGGCGCGCTTCCTCTTAAGAACAGGCTCTGAGTGAACAACATCGCGAGCTCGAGCCGCAAATAAAAACATCAACATATCAGAAATAACATCAGATAATAAAATCAGAAACATTTGAAGATAACAACACAACATATATCATCATGGTAAGAAGATAAATACTGTCGGTGTCGTTTAATGTGTTTGTTTAGCGCGAGTCTGGCATGTTTTTGTGGTGTGTGTGTGTTTGTGTGTCAGTGTGTGTGTGTGTCTGATTGTGTGTTAGTGTGGGGCTCTCTCTCTCTGTGTGTGTGGCTGTTTGTGTGTCTGTTTGTGTGCATGTGGTTGTTTGTGAGTCTGTCAGTGTGGGGCTGTGTGTGTGTATGTATCTATGTGTGTTTGTGTGTCTGTTTGTTTGTTTGTGTGTGTGGCTGTTTGTTTGTGTGTGCGTGTGTGTGTGTGTCTGCGTGTGGCTGTTTGTGTGTCTGTCAGTGTGTGTGTGTGTGTGTGTGTGTGTGTGTGTCTGTTTGTTTGTGTGTGTGTGTGTGTCTGTTTGTTTGTTTGTTTGTGTGTGTGTGTGTGTCTGTTTGTTTGTGTGTGTGTGTGTCTGCTTGTGGCTGTTTGTGTGTCAGTGTGGGGCTGTTTGTGTGGCTGTTTGTGTGTGTGGGTGTGTTTGTGTGGTTGTGTATGTGTGTTGACATTGTCTCATAAGCAACAAAGAAATAAAATCTTAATTTCCATGTTTTTGTCATATATTAAATCATCTATTGAGGGAACTTTATGAAATTAAAAATGGTAACACACACACACACACATATATATATATATATATATATATATATATATATATTATTGTCATTGCAAAAAGACGAATGATTTTGAACATGGAACAGCGCTGTAGTTGTTATTTTATCTATAAATGTTTATATCTGGCATTTTATTTACACTTATATTAGAGGTCGACTGATACCAATAATAACTAATGTTGTGGAAAAGGCAGATAACGATTAATTGGACGATAGTTTTTAAAATCGATTTTTTTTAAAAAGTAAAAAGTCTTCATGTACTATGACGGGCACAAACACAGAGGCTACAAGAGAACAAAATGATTTATTATTCAGTTTATTATTCAACCAAAATCCAATAACCAGAAAAAAAAAAAATACAGATTTGGTGGATAAATTTTAACCGTAAACACGAAATAAATAAGCTCCCTTATTTTAGGACTATGGAGTATTTACCTAATTAAGCTGATCATTGTCACAAAAACCTGCTACCCACAGCCTCAGAACGAGCACATTGAGTTACACCGTAAGCGTCATGGATACCGTCTGGACCACCACGAGAAGAAGAGGAAGAAGGAGAGCCGTGAGGCACACGAGCGCTCGCACAAAGCCAGAAAGATGATCGGCCTCAAAGCCAAACTCTACCACAAACAGAGACATGCAGAAAAGATCCAGATGAAGAAGACGTGAGTATACCTGTTGCTATGGAAACAAACATTTGGAAAAGTTGCATGGAAACGGCCCATAGCGACCACACTTACCACCTGTACTTTGCTTTAGTTTGGTTAAAAATGGACCCTTTTTATTGTCATAAAACATGCCCTTGGTCTCACTGCGAAAGATTCATCGGTGCACGTTATTGACCCCACCTGTCACTCAATTCACCATAAATTTAAGTTCTACTGTTTCACTTGGAAATGCATCCTATAATGTTAGTAAACTGAATTGCATTCAAGTGTCATTTTACGTTTGACTTCAAATTCTAGGCAAAAAAAATCTACGTGGTTTTGTAAAACTGTTACATGTTTATTTATGTCTGTATTACAGCATTAAGATGCATGAACAGAGGAAGAGCAAACAGAAAGATGATGACAAGACACCAGAAGGGGCGGTGCCAGCTTACCTGCTGGATAGAGAGGGCCAATCGCGTGCCAAAGTTCTCTCCAACATGATCAAACAGAAAAGGAAGGAAAAGGCTGTAAGTGTCCAAACACATGAGATTGATGCTTCTGTTGTGCCCGAGTAAAATCTGTATGTAAACTTCTGACCCACTGGGAATGTGATGAAAGATATAAAAGTTGAAATAAATCATTCTCTCGACTATTATTCTGACATTTCACATCCTTAAAATAAAGTAGTGATCTGAACTGACCCAAGACAGGGAATGTTTTCCACGATTAAGGTCAGGAATTGTGAACAACTGAGTTTAAATGTATTTGGCTAACGTGTAAACTTCTGTCTTCACCTGTATGTGTTGTGAATTTAGGAAATCTTGTCTCTTCCACTAAATACAAGTTTTGTTATTTGTCTCTTTAGGGTAAGTGGGAGGTGCCTCTTCCGAAGGTCCGAGCTCAGGGCGAGACGGAAGTCCTTAAAGTCATCCGAACTGGAAAGAGACAGAAAAAAGCCTGGAAGAGAATGGTGACCAAAGTGTGTTTCGTAGGAGACGGTTTCACACGCAAACCGCCCAAATATGAACGCTTCATCAGACCGATGGTAAAGTATCACAGTGCTTTGCATTCTTCGTCTGTTTATTAAAGAAAATGCCTGACGTAAGCATCTATTTTCAGGGTTTGAGGTTTAAAAAAGCGCACGTCACTCATCCAGAACTAAAGGCCACGTTCTGTTTGCCCATCTTGGGGGTGAAGAAGAACCCCTCGTCCTCTTTATACACCACTCTGGGGGTCATCACCAAGGGAACAGTCATTGAGGTCAACGTCAGTGAACTCGGATTGGTCACACAGGGCGGAAAGGTCATCTGGGGTGAGTGACTGATTGGCTGATTTTTATTGCAATTCTATAAAAAACATCTCATTTACAATGAGTTTGTAACTTCATCTTGTTTCAGGGAAATACGCCCAGGTGACGAATAACCCAGAAAACGATGGTTGCATTAACGCTGTGTTGCTGGTATAATGGAAATGAAATGTTTAAAGTTGAACTGTGCATCAGAGTACAGTCGGGATCAGCGCTTCTGTGGATTTCTGCTTTCATCCTCAAAGGAAATATGTAATAGTTCAGTAAAGGACATGATTTGGAGACAGCTGACCATTTGCCCTGTAATGAACTTTCACCTCTGGACACTCGCAAGAACACGTGCGGTTTATTTTCAAATAAAATGATCAATGAGTTTCCTTGTTTCTTTCTGCTTACTATTTTTTTTGGTCTTTATACTTCATCAGTCCTCAATGATTCTTATCCCCCAATCAGATCATTCGGGTAACGTTATAACACATTATTTACAGACATATTAAGGGAATACAGCCATCTGTGCCGTCCTGAAAAGCCACGTTTTACAAGTTGTTGAGCATCAAGTGAAATCTACAGAGCTTGTCTCAGTGATTGGCAATTCTCAAATGCAACATTCACAATGCCATGTCTCGGGGCATTTCAAAAATAAAATGATTTTGTTCAAAATTCAAATGCAATTTAGTTAAAGCACAAGAGAGAACGGCGTATAACTTACAATATAAACAAAGACGTGTTCAAGTGCTACGAACGTTTGGTTTTACTTAAAAACGAATCAAAATGAGATTCAAACAAATGTTAAACTAGTAACTGACTTATTCGGCATTTTAAACATTGCCTTTTGAAGTTGAAAAAAATAGGCTAAATATTAAATAAATAAATACAAATTTAAATGTCATTGACAAACAATTTTGCCCAATAACATGACAATGATCTTTTACTTGACATCATGCAAAATATATCAAATTACTAAAAGATTAAGGGATTAATCAATACAATGTTTCATCTCTGTCTTAAATAATCAAATATAGTTTTTTTCGCTTTAGCCCAATTTTGTATATCCAGATGGTATTTGCACATAATTAGACAGAAACTAAGAAGAAAGTCCATTTCAAATGCAAAATTTCCAACTTCTATAAATGTTAATTTAACGATCTGGAACGATTTCACCGTGACACCATCTGACCAGCATAAATACGGGACAAATCGCGTCTCGTAATGATTCGATACGGGACGTGTCATTTCATCTTTATATACGGGACAATCCCATATTTTACAGGATGGGTAAACTTCAAATCTTCAATCTTAATCAATATTTAAGTCCTTTTGTTACTATAAATCTCCACTTTCACTTTCACATTCGCCTTCTCTTCATATCGCCACCTACACCTGGGAAGGGAGAGAATTTATAGTAGGACTTTAAAAATGTATCTGTTTCTCACCTACACCTATCATATCACTTCTGAACACGTGGATTTAACCGCTGGAGTCATATGGATTACATCCATGCTGCCTTTACATGCTTTTTGGAGCTTAAGAATTTTAGTACCCATTCACTTGCGCTCACCAAAATCAAATTTGTTTCTTCACTAAAACTGGTTTCCCTTATCTGATGGGTATGAGACTTGATTCATTTTCATAAATTTTTTTTTTTTTGCACTTGTAATGTTCCCGGTCAAAAGTGACCGCCATAGGAAATGAATGGGAAACACTAAAAATCAGTTTTTATTTTCATATTTTTTATTTATTTATAAAAAAAAAATCAATAAATCAGCCACAAAGCAGAATGCATTGGTGAGACCGTAACACATCTACAATGCTGAACACACACACTCATGTTGTTACAACCAGGGATAAATGAGGATATTGTTATTCTACTAATTTCATGTATGCAAAAGCTGTCAAAAATAACCTCAAACAAATAAAACCAAATGCTAAACTCTGACAAAAGTAGTTTTTGATAATATTTAAATATGTATCTAAATGCAGAACTTCTACTCTCTAACCAGGTATGAATAAGTAGCTCTCTGGAGCCATCTAGTGTTCATACTTGTAATTTCACAATTTTTTATTTATTCAGTTTTTTCCCAATTCCCAATGTGCTTGCAAGTCCTTGTGGTGGTGTAGTGACTCAATCCCAGTTGCCTCCGTGTCTGAGATTGTCAACCTGTGCATCTTATCACATGGCTTGCCACGGAGACACCATCCACCGAGACATCCACGCTCAACTCACCACGTGCCCCACTGAGAATGAACCACATTATAGTGATTACGAGGAGGTTACCCCATGTGACTCTACCCTCCTTAGCAACTGGGCCAATTTGGTTGCTTAGGAGACCTGGCTGGGGTCACTCGGCACACTCTCGTGACTCCAGGGGTGGTAGCCAGCGTCTTTACCACTGAGCTACCCAGTCAATTATAACACCCATTTAATTTAGAGTTGTCACACGTTTATTCTTTCCGGTCACTTTTGACCGGGAACAACTAAAACATGATTTAATTAAGAGAAGATGATTTACTTCATATTTAACAAACCAGGTTCTGATCATCAGATTTTCTCCCTCATGTTCAGTTAAATATACAAGTCCAATCTGTTGTGGATGTTCTTGCACCCCTGCATGGAGAAGACACGTTGCTCTTTAGGAAAATAGTTCAAGCCGCTGGCCATCTTTTCCACAATGCCTATGTTTGGGCCTAAACCCCTGGTGAACAACTCTGCCAAACCGCACTCCAAGATGTGCTTGTGCTCCAGGGGAAGAAACGGCACGAAGAAATCCACCAGGTTCAACTCGATTAAATTAGTATGCCAGAGACCACCTACAGAGAAGAAAAAACACTCAATACAACAATGCTTTGTACAACACTGGCAGATAAAGTCATACAGAGAGTGAGACACACTATTCTTGTTGCTGAAGACAGACAGTGAAAGTGCTTCTTCTAAATCCTTCAGCTTGATCTCCTCTCGTTCTCTTCCTGCTTTCCAGAAATCCAGAGCAACCTGAACAATTTTCTCTCCTCCTGCATTGCTGAAGACACAAACACAAATGGTTTTGTTTTCCAGACATCACAAATCTGATATGCATGAATACATGCCGGATGACACACACCTGAGGAAGATGAAGATGGCACGTCTGTATGACAGTCCATTCACCTTGTCATAAAAGTCCAGAAATGGCTTTATACAGTCAATCAGTCCGGGATGCATTTTATCCATTTCATCAAAGATGAACATAGATCGTGCACAAATGGACACATTTCCCCTGATCCACTCCTGTAACTGATCCTTAATATGCACAAAATAGAGATCAAATCAAATGATACGCATGCATTTGTTTAGTTAAGTCAAATACTTTTAGTTCAAAAGTATCCTGCATCTGAATATTTGATGTCATTGTTGTGTAGGTTAACTAGCAAGACATTACCTTGTACGCGTTTATGCGCACCGCATGAGGAAAGTGTGCTGTGGCGGTAAATATATGGACAAATCTGCTCGCAATTCCTTTATGGTAAATGTTTTCCGCTATGATCTGGCTGACGAAGTTCTTCCCGGTTCCGGTCCAACCATGAAGGGACAGAACCAGCGGCTTCTTTGGGTTGTCCTTTTGCATGAAGCCCGTGACAGCTTGCAGGATGACCTGTTTGGCGACATGCTGCCCGAACAGCTTCGCCTCAAGGTCATGTTTCAGACCTGTGGATGAGAGAATGAAATATCCAGTCACTACTGTAATGGCCTGTAATCAAGCCATTCAATAGTTTAAACCTTGAACAAGAAAAGGGAAATTCATCAAGACAAACTATTGGTGTTGTAACAGTCTTAAAATATACTGTCAAACTCCACATCGACAGCTGCTCTTTGACTGTGTGTAAAGGACTTACCGGTGGCGTTAAAGGCAATCCAGTTATCATTACAGTTTTCATATGCATAATTATAACCATAAAAAACACCCGTTGCCAATACTCCACAAACAGTTGCACCAACAACGCCAATAATCACACCATTTCCAACCGTCCCTGGTATAAGGATGGCAAGCAGCAGTGTAGCGTAAAAGAGATGGTCCCCTTCTTTCATTTTAATGACTTGATATTTTGAGAAAATAAATGCAAAGTCCAAACTCACATTCAAAGCCACTTAATCTCACAGTTAGACTTTAGACTGTCATTATATTTATACTGTCTGTGCCACATTGTGCCACTTCAGCCTTTAAACTCCAAGGGAAGTTCAGAAGCCACGTTTAAAAAACATATACAGACCAACATTAACCAAAGCTTGAGCAAAATAGCCAACAGTGACCAAAATCTCCCAGATATTTAAAATGCGGGAGCAAAAAATGACACATATTGAAATGCAATTTATAGTATGACCTTGTAAGAAATGAGAGAGAAGATAAATAAATCAATTAACGGATTAATATAACAAAGCAGGTTTAATTTAAGATCAGTGAGTTTTATCGAAAAGACTGTTTCAGCAATTGTAGAATGACCCTGTTGTGCATGACACCGCGGAGACTCACAGCATGTGGAGGTTCATGCTACTCTCCATGATCCACACACAACTCACCACACGCCCCATTGAGAGAACCACTAATCACCACCACGAGGAGGTTACCCCATGTGACTCTACCCTCCCTAGCAACCGGGACAATTTGGTTGCTAAGGAGACCTGGTTGGAGTCACTCACCACACGCCCCATTGCGAGCGAGAACCACTAATCACCACCACGAGGAGGTTACCCCATGTGACTCTACCCTCCCTAGCAACCGGGCCAATTTGGTTGCTAAGGAGACCTGGTTGGAGTCACTCACCACACGCCCCATTGCGAGCGAGAACCACTAATCACCACCACGAGGAGGTTACCCCATGTGACTCTACCCTCCCTAGCAACCGGGCCAATTTGGTTGCTAAGGAGACCTGGTTGGAGTCACTCACCACACGCCCCATTGCGAGCGAGAACCACTAATCACCACCACGAGGAGGTTACCCCATGTGACTCTACCCTCCCTAGCAACCGGGCCAATTTGGTTGCTAAGGAGACCTGGTTGGAGTCACTCAGCACACCCTGGATTCGAACTCGCGACTCGAGGGGTGATAGTGAGCATCAATACTCGCTGAGATATCCAGGCATAATAAATAGTAATTTTTTTTATTTAGTTGAGTCATTGTACAATCTACAATTGTGATGGCAGATACTTTCACTCATAGTCATACTGCAATGTACTCAAATACTATAGAAAAGCACGTTTAAAAGTCTCTGAATTGAACAGTATAAAGTCTCTTATTATTAAAATATACAATTATTTCAAATGTTTCAAATATGTCTCTATATGTAATACATTTTCAAAACATGTAAAATGTGTATACTGTACATTAGGTCACATATGTATTGAAATAAGTGTTTAATTATATCACTTAATAATTTACATAAAAAAGACTGTTGCTGTCAGTGGTGTTACCGCATAAACATGGAGTGGTGGTGGCGGCGTAGTGGGCTAAAGCACATAACTTGTAATCAGAAGGTTGCTGGTTTGATCCCCACAGCCACCACCATTGTGTCCTTGAGCAAGTCACTTAACTCCAGGTTGCTCCGGGGGGGGGGTCGCTTTGGATAAAAGCATCTCCTAAATGCATAAATGTAAAAACACTAAAGGGTCGTTTTGAACTGTAAATGTTTTTACCCTGTTATGCCATGTATTATGCTGTAGGTTGTTAATCATAGTTTATTTTGTTGTTGAAAATATTGATATTTCAGTGATATTAAGATAGATGGTATTCTTTTTGCTTTTTGATGATCAGGGCTTTTTTTATAGATATTGAAGGGATGTTACAAGCCGCTGGAACCCCTCATGATATAATATTGGGAGGAGACTTTAATCTTATGATGGACTCCTTTAATCATAGTGAAGCAAAAGTCTGTAAGCCCCCTAGAGCAACATTGATGCTTCACAGGAAGTGTAAAAATCTTTAAGAGTTTTGGCTATTCAGGGCAAGACAGTCATTCATTGAGTCGGGGGACAAAGCAGGGAAGTTTTTGGCTAGATATGTAAATCAGAGAGAGTCTTTTGCGTGAAGAATGCGAATCACTAAAAACTGAAGGAGAAAGTGAAAGGACTTAAATATTGATCTGTTTCACTTCAGAAGACATGGATTTAACCACCAGAGTCGTCTGGAGTACCTTTTGTTGCCCTCATGTGGATTTTGGCACCCATTCACTTGCATTGAATAGACCTACAGAGCTGAAATATTCTCCTAAAAACCTTTGTGTTCAGCAGATGAAAGAAAGTCATACACATCTGGGATGGCATGAGGGTGAATTTTTAAGTGAACCAGTCGTTCTTTTTCAGGTCTCTATGTAAAAATGATTGATGACCATGCACAATTAAAAAGACGAAAGGACTTTATTAAAACGAATTAATTCGTTTAATTAGAATTTTAAGTTATAAAACAAATTTATTTAGGCCTTTAATGTTGTCATTTTTCAATAGCTTGATAAGAGTCCACTTTTCAAGATCTAGCGATCGTCAAATCATTGTATTATAGTATCGATCCAAATATTATTTAGCCAAACTGGTGCTGGGATATCAAGCCATTTAAACATTCAGAAAAAGACATCTCCAACAGGCCAGTAGAAGAATAAATCTCTGCAAGACAAAATAAATTCATTCACCTCATAAAGCTTTTATCTAAATCAATATGTACATTGAATCCTTCAAGTATTTCGCCATTTTATCTTTTATCTCGAATACACAATTAAGTTCAATGTAGATGTAGAAGATGACCAAATAATGAAGACTTATTATCAACAAATATAAAAATAGCATGTTGACATGCTAATAACTGTATTAAAAACTCAAAGTGTTCTTCTTATAAGATAAACAGGCACTGATTTGCTTAATAGCACCTCCGACCAAACTTAAAGAACTTTAACCAACCCAAATATAAACCTTGACTGTGAGACATCTGACGATCATCACCATCTTAAGCCTTCAAGTCAAGTTTTTTTTTTCTTCTCAAAAAAGGCAGAAACAAAATGTGTATCTGACATTTCAAGCTAAAGGCAAATACATGTTTTTGTTCTCATGATAATTTATACAGATTGACAACATTAGCTCAAATTAAAAATCTCACTGACAGCCAGTGTTTCACAGTGCCACAATGTGCAAAGTTTTAAAAAAAGCTTCCTCTATCGGATTCATCCTTGAAAACAAGGACTTAACCGGGAAGATCCGAAATGAATCAAACAGTTCTATAATAGAACGCTTTCGTCCTCTTGCCTTCATCAGAGATTGTGACATCATGGAACGCAACAGTGTTTGAGTTCTATTTGACAATTTCCCCAACTGACACTCTCTGTTTAAAATTCAAATCTCTGATGGAGTCGCACAGTTCCATGGAAAACAAAAGCCCACAGTCAATAATGAATTGCTGTTTTCGATTCTCAGTTTTCTCTCTCGTTCAGTTTATATAGAAGTCCAGTCTGCTGGAGATGATCTTGCAGCCCTGCATGGAGAAGACGCGCTCCTCTTTTGGGAAGTAGTTCATATCGTGGGCCATCTGTTCAACTACTTCCTGCCTCGGCACGTGATTCTTGCTGGCCATCTCGGCCAAACCGCACTGAATGACGTGCTTGTACTCCAGCGGAAGAAACGGCACGAAGAAATCCACTAAGTTCTTATCAATTAAACTAGCGTGCCAGAAACCACCTACAGACAGAAAGACGACAAAATAATGAAGTTAACGTTTAACAGTAGTAATTGCAATCAGCTTCGTATAGTGTCAAATCTGCTTACGTAAAATATGGGGAAAAAAGCTAAGAGAGGCTGTGTTACATATATTTTACTATGGTTAAGGTCTAACAACAACACTTAACTGTGATATAAACATTTTAACACATACAGCTGTGGCCAAAAGTATTGGAGGTGACATAAATTTTGTGTTTCGCAAAGTTTTCTGCTTCAGTTGTTGATTCACATCGTTTCTAGATTATTGTGCAGAGTGATCAGATGCATTTTAAATAATAGCAAAAAGCTTCATTGGCCGAAAAAATTAACTTTATCACTAAAAAAAACAGATTTCACTGTTTTTTGGCCCTGGCACAAAATTACCACCTAACATAATTTCACTAACCATACCAGCAGCACCTGGGAACGTGTGAACGAGTACTAGTCAGGTGAAATCTCTCTGTCATTCTGATTGGATTATAAGACTGATTGCTATAAAAGGAGGGAAGAAGTGCTTCCAATCATTGTGTTCTTGTTCGCAATGTTTACCTCTAAAGAAAGACGTGCAGCCATCATCTCTTTGCAGCAAAATGGCCTCACATGCAAGGAAATTGCTGCAAAGAATATTGCACCCGAAGGAACCATTTACCGGATCATCAAGAACTTCAAGGAGAAAGGTTCAACTGTAGTGAAGAAGGCTTCAGGACGTCCCAGAGTGTACAGCAAGCACCAGGACCATCTCCTCCTGAGGATTCAGCTACAGAAGCATGTCACCACCAGTGCAGAGCTCAGTATTGGCAGCAGGTTGGTATGAGCGCATCTGCACGCACAGTGAGGCGAAGACTTTTGGACAATGGCCTGGTGTCAAGAAGGGAAGCAAAGAAGCCACTTCTCTCCAAGGAAAACATCAAGGACAGACTGAGATTCTGCAGGAAGTACAAGGATTGGACAGCAGAAGACTGGTGCAAAGTTACTGTCTCTGATGAAGCCCCCTTTCGACTGTTTGGGACATCTGGAAAATCAATAGTCTCGAGAAGAAAAGGTGAACGCTACCACGAGTCCTGTGTCGTGCCAACAGTGAAGCATCCTGAGACCATCCATGTGTGGGGTTGCTTTTCATCACAGGGAGTGGGCCCTCTCACAATCCTGCACAAAAACACGGCCATGAATAAAGAATGGTGTCAAAACGTCTTGCAAGAGCAACTTCTCCTAACGGTCCAGGAGCAATTTGGTGACGATCCGAGCATTTTCCAGCATGATGGAGCACCGTGTCACAAGGCAAGAGTGGTAACGAAGTGGCTCGGAGATAATTACATTGAAATTTTGGATCCGTGGCATAGAGAACCTGTGGTCAATCCTCAAAAGGCAAGTGGACAAACAGAAGCCCACAAACTGTGATAATCTCCGAGCACTAATAAGGCAAGAATGGATCATCAGTCAGGATTTGGCCCAGAAGCTGATATCCAGCATGCCAGAGTGAACTGCAGAGGTTATGCAGAACAAGGGTCAACACTGTAAATATTGACTCTGCATAAATTGAATGTATTTGCCAAAAAAAGCCTTTAAGACTTATGAAACGCTCATCATTGTTTTCCATTATACCATAGAAACATGTGAAAACATAATCTACAAACACCAAAGCAGCAAACTAGGCAAAACACAAAATGTATGTCACCGACAATCCTTTTGGCCACGGCTTTAGTGTCTCATGGCTTATTGCTTATTGCTTTGCTATACTATACAGTGAGATCAACAGAGAGACACACTATTCTTGTTGTTGAAGACAGACAGTGAAAGCGCCATCTCTAAATCCTTCAGCTTGATCTCCTCTCGTTCTCTTCCTGCTTTCCAGAAATCCAGAGCAACCTGAACAATTTTCTCTCCTCCTGCATTGCTGAAGAAATGAACACAAAAATCAGTGTATTGAACAAACAATAGTATCCATCATGCAGATTTTGTTAAAATATGGCACAACATCCAAAACCCTGGAAAAGAAAAGGCTAATTAACAATCTAAATTAAAGGCATACCGTCATGCCGTCCCAAATGTGAATGAATTTCTTTCTTTTGCAGAACAAAACAAAAATTATGGTAAATATTAGAAGAATATTTCAGCTCTGTAGTTCCATTGCAATGAGTGCTAACATTTTGACAATCCAAAAAGCACATAAAGGCAGCATAAAAGTAATCCGTATGACTCCAGTGGTTTAATCCATGCCTTCTGAAGTAATATGATAAGTGTGAGTGAGAAACAGATACATTTTTAAACCTATATTGCAAGAAATTCTCCTCCCTGCCCAGTAGGGGGCGATGTGCATGAAGAATATTAACCAGCAAAAACACAAGGAGGAGGAGCATGGGAAAGTTAAGGTGGACATTGAATGATTAATGGGCAGGGAGGAGAATTTATAGCAAAAAATGACTTCCATTTGAATCTGTTTCTCGCCCACACCTATCAAATCGCTTCTGGAGACATTGATTTAACCACTGGAGTTTTATGGATAACTTTTATGATCACTGATGTGATTTTTGGAGATTCAAAATGTAAAAAGGCATTGTGTGGATCAAAAGAGCTGGGATGGTATAAGGGTGAGTAAATGATGAGAGAATTGTCATGCTTGAGAGAACTATCCCTTTAAGCTGACCTGAGGAAGATAAAGATGGCCTGTCTGTACGACACTCCGCTCAGATTGTCGTAGAAGTCCAGATATGGCTTAATGCTGTCGATCAGTCCGGTATGCATTTTATCCATTTCATCAAAGATGAACATTGAACGTGCGCAGTTGGACACATTTCCCCTGATCCACTCCTGTAACTGTGTCTACAAACACACACACATACATACACAATTAAATATAGATTTGACAATGCAGAGACAACTTTTGAGAGTGATATTTAGGTTACTAAGCAGCATGAAATATGAGATTTGGTTCCATTTGATTTCAGCACAATCTGCAACAATTTTACAACTGAAAAGAGGTCAAGAATTGTATTTCAGATTAAAAAAATACAATATTTATGGGTGTTTTTATAGTCATATTTATTAGCTATTCTGTAATAAAAGCACTGAAATTGATGCCTTTTCACACTTCGATTTGACACGTGGCATTTGTTTTATTTGCAGCAAAATACTGCATTTTTAAAGCCACTGCAAATATAAAATAACTTTTCAAATCAGCTTTTTAAAAACACCCCATGTTGATCAAACAAACAGATAGTCCCACACCCAATTTCCGCCAATGTTATTGTCTCTCGAGAGAGACGGGTCGCTCAAAAAACAAACAGAGCATTTTTCATAGCACCACAGAGACACGGTGTTTACAGGCTTACTTATAGTTGTCTGCATAATATAATGAGATAAAAGAAAGCATTTTAACACACATAAAAAGTTACACACTTCAGCTTTAAGGTATTTTGTGGTCCAACAGAATATTTGATATATTTTCAGTGTGCATTAAATGTGTTTGTATGTATATAAAAAGACATTACCTTGTAGGAATCTACGTGCTTCTCATGAGGAAAGTGTGCTGTGGCTGTAAACAGATGAACAAAACTGCTCGACATGCCTTTATGGTAAATGTTTTCTGCTATGAGCTGACTGACAAAGTTCTTCCCCGTCCCAGTCCAGCCATGAAGGGACAGAACCAGCGGTTTCTTTGGGTTTTGACTGCTCATAAATCCCGTGACGGCTTTTAAAATGACTTGTGTAGCAACGTGCTGCCCGAACAGCTTCGTGCCAAGGTCATGCTTCAGTCCTGTGGATGAGAGGACAGATTGGCACGATCAGAAATGTGCTATTAATTTATAAGCCATGCAACATGTCAGTAGCATTCAGTGAGAACGGAACATTAAAGAGGATCTTATTTATCATTAATGGCCAGGAGCGATGCAAAGTATTTCCTAGACTCACAGTGTTGCATTAGAAAAAAAACACCATTAACAATAACAAGAGCAGGCCTGTGATTGAGTGGCTGAGTGTCTTGCTCAATGGCACATCCTTGCACAACTACACAACCGAAGATCATCCTGTGTGAGATTTGAACCTATAACCATATAGTTACTAGCCAAAGTCCACTACACCACAACACACACTTTTATTGCATTACAACTATATATATATATATATACACACACACACACATAAGAGCATTCTGTGTTCAATACAAGTTCAGCTCAATCGACAGGTGTTTATCTTCGATCTAGACCACCAAGGACTGGCATACCTCACCAAACTCCATGAGAAGAAACTCAAAGGAGTGATTTACTGTCAGGCCATTGAGGAAGTTTATGATCAACCACGAACGCGGCTTCAACATCTCCATGCCCGAGTCTCACCTTCTGTGTGAAAACGTCTGAGCACCTATTCATCCTCGTAGCTCACAGCGCAGAAGCCATGATCAATCTGGATGCATTTATGCATTTGGCAAACATTTACATTTATGCATTTGGCAGATGCTTTTATCCAAAGCGACTTACAGTGCACTTATTACAGGGACAATCCCCCCGGAGCAACCTGGAGTTAAGTGCCTTACTCAAGGACACAATGGTGGTGGCTGTGGGGATCGAACCAGCAACCTTCTGATTAACAGCTATGTGCTTTAGCCCACTACGCCACCACCACTGGATGGACGTTATTGTCACAGCGACTGACGACCACTCGATGACTCAATGATGTAATACAACAGCAGTAACAGCCTGAGAGATGCACTGTAGTCTGTTTACACCACAGCAGGAGGTGAACGTGACTGTCAGAGGAGCGGACTGTAGGGCAAATGAAGGCAGGAATACGGTGTATGTTGCAAGTTTGTATGTTCTTGACATAAGCAGCACTTATTAATGGCCACATTCAATGTGTTACACAAACAGTTGCCTCTAAAGAGAGAGGGATGTCTTGCGAGGCAAGGTGATATGAACAACTGTTTGATGTAGACACACAATAGGCCGCAGTCCTTAACACACAAACCTCACCCATAACGATGACAATCAACAAACTTCATTAAGTTAAAAGATGTGCTCCTAAAATCAGCACACAACTATTAACTAACAGTGCCAACAACACAAAACAACAACAGCAACTAAAAGCATAATGTCAGAAAACCACTAACCACATCATTTATTCATGTTGCAATGCATGCTGGGAACTCACACATCATAAGCACTGTTCAACATGAAATCGTTCATTCAGACAACTCTGTTTGACTAGTTGGGACAACAACTAGTCGGGTACTATTTTTGGTCTCATGTGTGTTTATACAGATGCAAAGTCATTTACATTTTGAGTTTCTGTGATTCTGTGACGAAATGCACAAACCAACACTGTAAATGTCAAATTGAACAAAACTAAGGTTGAGCTTAAAGAGAGACATGTTAAGTCTTTAAAAACATTTTAGATATTTAAAACATTATTTTTCATGTGATTCATACGATTTTAAAGCCTTAAAAGAAAATAATATATTTTATTATTTGATTAATACATTTGAAGTTAAATATGTAAACAAATCTACTAAACGACTGGCAGTACAATACAAGTTGCTTTGTTTACAAAGGGGAAAAAATATGAAAATAAAAATCAAGCATATGGATCCATTATTTACCTAATTTTAAAATAGTACGTGACAAACTACACCAGTATAATAAACCAATAAAAAAAATAAATAAACCTGCATCTCCAAGTCAAGTTACATTGTTTATATAACAAAAGAAGAAAATGAACAGCAAACGTATGGCTACATTTTCCCTTGAAGCCAAAATAAAAAAGTTAAACAATTAAAATAGGATAAGAATGCAAAACCAGATAAAGTGCGCATGATAATAAGGGTATTTTAGTGCAACCAGAGCATATGTGCATAAAATGATGAATAAAAGCATGTTGTTCCAGATAAAATCCACCTACGATACTTAAAAGCTGATAAGATCCATATTACCTGTTGCATTAAAGTTGATCCAGTTCTCATCGCACACCTCAAATAAATATTGATAGAGTTTCTTGCCCAGAGCAGCAGCTCCTGCACCCACTATTAGAGAGGTGGACACGGGCTCGATGGCTTTCACAACCACCCCTGAGATCAGGATGCAGTGCAGCAGGGTAGTGTATGTGCGACGCTGCCGATCTGTCATTTTACTACGAAGTCATCGATACTTTTGATTAAAAACTGAACGAAAACAACATGCAGGTTCCAACTCACAGCCGCCACTTCCTGGGAAAAGTGGCGTCATTAGCGTGCGACGCATGCGCGCAGTATGTGACGTATGACGTAGAACGCATGCGCGCAGTGGAGCCGTTGTGTTCAACGGTACATTTGTTCTGTCAAGCCAGTTTTGGTCATATTTTGTCTACATATTATTCATGAACCTTTGTTTTGGTCTTTAGCTTTTTTGTCTCGATCATTTTGGCCGTGTTAACGACATAAATTTTGCCAAAAGTGTATATTTTTGGAGGGAATTTTGATATTTCAACCTCAGTTCCTATAATACATCTATAATACACTGTGTACACAAAGTAGTAGTCACACTCAGGACCTACAGGACAAAAATGTCCCCATTGAAACCCATTAAAACGGCAATATTTGATCCCAGTGCCATTAAAGACACATATCATGACATGAGTTTTTGTGATATCGTGCTTTCATTCCGGAGCCCTGGCTTCAATTTTTTTTAGTTTTTTTTTTTAAATAAAGTTTTCCACCAGATGGCGCCATTTTTCTCATGTTCAGCTTATGGAGCAAATACATGCTTTTTTCCTATTCTCTGTTTGCTGTATTATAGAGCACTGCAGCAGGCCAACTGAATAAATGATGCAGCTAAAATTGTGTGGGTGTGTTGGTATGGATGTCAGAGTGTGTGTGTGTGTATATTGAGAAATGTGTGTGTGTGTGTGTGTGTGTGTGTGTAAAAAAACAACAGTGTCATTAGGTAAATAAACTGGCATTTAAAGGGTTAAAATCCTGAAAATTTTGGTAGTGATGATCAGGACTGATATTGGTTAAAAAAATCTAAGTCAGTAAAAGTGGAAAATAACATTAATATATATATGTATATATATTATAGCAGTTTTTTGACACAGACATTTTTGTCCTCTAAGGACCTCTGAGTAACTTTTTTTAAATTGACGCACAAGGGTTAAACGTGTTTAATATATAATATACAGACTAAGTAGATATGGGGGATATTATATATTACTCCACTTAAACTGTCTAGTTAATTAAAACGGTTGATTTCAAAACAAAACAGTGTCAACACAAAGCACATCTTCATATTATTAGATTATTTATGATTCTTAGGTGAAAAATATATATTATTAAAGATTATATAAATGTCAGGATAACTAAAATTGACTGCTGATTTAACAAAAACGTCCTTAATTAGTATCAATAAAAAAAATACGTATTTAATATATGCCAACATTATCAGATGACATATATATCTATCTATCTATATATATATATATATATATATATATATATATATATATATATATATATATATATATATATATATATATATATATATATATATATATATTTACAAATTATGCTATACTAATATATGATAAAAAATATCAGGTTAATTAAACATTGCTGGCTGATTTAACAAAACATAAATAAATAAATAACAGTGTCAATACCAGATTTACAGCTATAATACTGTTCATGGCAACACATTACAAGATGATATATTTTATTATTATACAGGCTATTAAATAAATGTCAGATGCATTACATTACGGTCGAATACTTATTTCCCTCATTAAAATTCAATTCAATTTATAACACTTTTGACATGCGTTTTTCTAGATTTTTTTGTTGTTATTCTGTCTCTCACTGTTCAAATTAACCTACCATTACAATTATAGACTGATCATTTGTTTGTCATCGGGCAAACGTACAATATATATATATATATATAAAATTAAAAATCCTAACCAATCATGCCAGAATTTCTGGATTACGATGCAAAAGTTTAAAGAAAGTTTAGAAATGTAAAAATAAGATGTCTAACCTGTTGTCATAAATATATGAGGCGCTATTATTGTCTCAGTAAATAAACAATCAATTATGAATGGATAAATATAAATTCTGCTTGAAATGTAATGGATATTTATGCACTCTAGGCGGCAGCAATGTCCACATTTATTCTTCTAACAGTTTTAGCTCTTTTCTTCTATTTAAAAATAAATAAGTAAATAAAATAAACATTAGTATAAATTATATAAATATATATATATTTATACCAGCATAAAGGTGCGTGAAATAGCTCAATGAACAGTAACAATGTGGAGAATTAGATAAAAAAAATAATAAAGTAAATTCGAATGAGACAAAATTTTGTGTAACAAAATGAAATAGTATAAAAGGAACACAATTACAAAATAATAATAAAAAAAATATTTAAAAGATTCAAGCTAAAGTACGACTTTGTGGTCTGATGGGCACAAAATAATAATAATAGTAATAATAATAATAATAATAATAATATAATAACCAGGTAATTTTTTTTATTGATACAAGAATGCCATAAAACGAAACTTAATAACATGAACATAAATAAAAAATATAATAATGAAAAATATCAAAATACCTGCTGGGTTACGTCACTTCCGGTTCTGCCATTTTGCTATTGCGGATCGGTCTGTGTTCCCTCACCGAACATCGTTAAAACAACCTCGCATTTCAGCACAAAAAGGTCCCATTACACCGGTAAAATGTCAGATTTTGACAGCAACCCCTTTGCGGACCCGGACTTTAGCAACCCATTTCAGGTAAGGCCTCATAAATGCTTGTTTTTTAGCGGGACAGGATCTTGTGTTAATGAATAGAGCTGTCAGCTGTGTGTCAATACTGTATCAGTGGGTCTTTGGTTCTGCTTATTATGGCTTTAAATATTACTTTTGTCCTTCTGGAGGTTCTGGTCCAGTTCTGTAGTACTGCTTCTGCTCACTTAGTCTAACACAAGCCTTTAATTCACTTCAAAAGTGTTTTGTTTGCACTGTATTCGACCACATTGACGTTTTCATCTGTTATGGCTTTATTATGATTATATTACTTCATTAAGATGATGAGGGTACCTGTGATTTATGCTATATGTTTTGGGGTTTTATGTGCTTAGCCTGTCAACTAGTAAATTATATGATGGTGGTAGTGCTGTCAGTGTCTGGATGTAATAAACAGTCATCCTCTGATGTCTGTGTGTTTAGATATATTTGGCTTAATGATGATGTTTAGAGTCAATAAACGATTAACCGTGTGTCTGTGTAAGTTTGGACTGCTGGTGTAAAAGACTCTGTTTTGCCCCTGTTTTGATAGGTGATATGACTGTATGAAGATCTTGTCAGCTGAGTGAATTAGATCATTGACAGTCTGTTATATTTTCCAAGCTATCTAGATACAGTTGAAGTCATTAAAACTACTATTTTTATCCACTCCACAGATTTAATATTAGCAAACTATAGTTTTGGCAAGTCGTTTAGGACGTCTACTTTGTGCATGACACGAGTACATTTTCTAACAATTGTTTACAGACCGATTGTTTCACTTTTAATTGACTGTATCACAATTCCAGTGGGTCAGAAGTTTACATACAGTACGTTAACTGTGCCTTTAAGCAGCTTGGAAAATTCCAGAAAATGATGTCTAGCATTTAGACAATTAGCCAATTAGCATCTGATAGGAGGTGTACCTGTGGATGTATTTAAGGGCGACCTCTAAACTCTGCTTCTTTGCTTGACATCATTGGACAATCAAAAGAAATCAGTCAAGACCTCAGAAAAACAATTGTGGACCTCCACAAGTCTGGTTCATCCATGGGAGCAATTTCCAAACACCTGAAGGTGCCACGTTCATCTGTACAAACAATAGTACACAAGTATAAACACCATGTGACCATACAGGCATCATACTGCTCAGGAAGGAGACGCATTCTGTCTCCTAGAGATGAACGTAGTTTGGTGTGAAAAGTGCAAATCAATCCCAGAACAACAGCAAAGGACCTTGTGAAGATGCTGGAGGAAACAGGTGGACAAGTATCTAGATCCACAGCAAAACGAGTCCTATATCGACATAACCTGAAAGGCTGCTCAGCAAGAAAGAAGCCACTGCTGCAAAACTGGCATAAAAAACCCAGGCTACAGTTTGCAAGTGCACATGGGGACAAAGATCTTAGATTTTAGTTTGGATTTTATATTACTGGTGTTTGTGTGTATGTGGTAATTTTGAAATGTTATGTTTTAAATTTGTATTACTGTGAAGCACTTTGGTCATCTCTGTTGTTTTTAAATGCGATATAAATAAAGTTTGAGCTGAGATTAAAGTGCAAATGCTGTGATTTTAATTATATGAATATATATTTTACATGTGCTGCGCGGTTCACAGTAGATTAGTGCTCTGCTCTGTCATCTCATACAACGTGAATGATTCCCAATATCTGTGGAGTTTCCAGTGGATGAGCGGTCAGATTTATTTAAATTACGCAGCTCGTCCACAGTAAGATTGCAGCCTTTAGCAGTTTAGTAAATCACACTAGGACATGTCACGATTTTAATTGTATTAATTGTCAATTTTATTGTACACGGTGTAACAGAGCACCAAAATAAGCCTGTAAGCATTTTACTCAGTTACTCCAGTTCTGTCTGGAGGAATGGGACAAAATTCCAGCAACTTATTGTGAGACGCTTGAGGAAGGATTCCCAAAACATCTGACACAAGTTAAACAATTTAAAGGCAACCAAATATTAACAAAGTGTATGTAAACTTCTGACCCACTGGGAATGTGGTGAAAGAAATAAAAGCTGAAATAAATCATTCTCTCTACTATTATTCTGACATTTCACATTCTTAAAATAAAGTAGTGATCCGAACTGACCCAAGACAGGGAATGTTTTCCACGATTAAGGTCAGGAATTGTGAAAAACTGAGTTTAAATGTATTTGGCTAACGTGTAAACTTCTGTCTTCACCTGTAGATCTAGACTAGATATTTCATTTGCAGTCAGAACTGCATTGATGAAAACATGGCAGCATTTGTTGTCTGCATAATGCACCAAAGCTGGTGATCTGGTGGATCTTGAGGGAATTACACTGCTTTGTATATTAGTTATACACTTCTGCCATGTGGCTTGTGTTTTCCTTTTTTTGTATTCACTGGTTAGGATGCGAGTACAAGTATTTACAGGTGTAATAGACGCACGCAGATGGGACCGGACTGGTCTTTGAAAGTAGTCGTGGGACAAATGTTTGTCTAATTCATGCTCAGCAGATTGTGACTTATGATCTGTCGGACAGGACAAGCTCTATCCGATCATAAGGTCAGAATGGTTTCAAATTAACATACAAAAGGAAGGAAATTCACATGTAGGGTTGGTTCACAAATAAATAGAATGAGATCCTCAACCGTATGTTAGTAGTTTCACAAAAGTGAGTGAATTCACATATAAACAAAACAAGATTTTCAAATAATGTGTAATCCACTATGGCACGGTGGAGGGCGGGGCCGGTTCGTGACTCAACACGCCTGGTCCCGTATTAGGCTAATCAAGCCTCCGAGAGGGTTAAGGGCCGACCACGGAGGACGTGCGTGAGAGAGAGATCGTTCACGCTTCTTCCTTGCCCGTGAGGGCGAACTTCTTTACATTGGTGCCAAAAGCCCGGGATGGAAGAGGGATACGCCGTAGCAGAGTTCTCGCCGCTACCCCAACGAAGCAGCCGCGGCCATCTGCCGGGGGACAAGGAGCCCAGCTGCCTGGACGCGGAGGAACGGGGCTCCTAGCCGACCGCCTGGAGCGGTCAGGGCCGCTGCCAGGGGCGGAGGATGCCCCTACCAGCCGCTGAAACGCGGAGGGGTCGAGGGAAGACCGCCGTCTGCGAGCGGGGAGGGGATCGCGACCGACCGACCGCCGGAGCGGGAGAACTGCTGCCAGGGGCGGGAGAGTCCCCTTCGGCTCCCCGAGAACGCGGCGGGGCGTTCCGTCCGCCAGGGGCTGGAGGACTGCCTCGGATCCGCCTGGAGAGGCACGACTGCCGTTCGGTAGAGGGTGGAGGAGTGGCTGAGGAACAAGCTACGGCGTATCGGAGAAACCGGCTTAATGTACAACCAAAGGTTTTAATGTAAAACTCAAAAGACAAACTCATAGGACAACGGACATGTCCGTGAACGATCTCTCTCTCACGCACGTCCTCCGCGGTCAGCCTTTAACCCTCTCGGAGGCTTGATTAGCCTAATACGGGACCGGGCGTGTTGAGTCACGACCCGACCCCGCCCTCCACCATGCCACATCCACATTTGTGGATTTTGTAAAGTCTTTATCTTGTGAAGAAACCATGTTGAATAGAGTGCTTGATCCTGATTCTTAAACATAACCCGATTGGTTGAACGTGCTACGATTGGGCAGAGTAATATGGGTGTTATCTGATTGGCTTGAGTAGACAGAGAGTGGGTGGAGTCTACTTATTTGTTGATTTTTGGGCATATCTTGCAGCTGCGTTCCACAAATCTCAGTTTATATATTTGTGCAACTCCTAACATATATTTGAGGGTCTCATTCTATTTATTTGTGAATCTCTTTCCACTTGTATGTTAATTAGAAACCGTTTTGACCCCATAATGTTCTCTCACTCCTTCATCCTCTCATTATCTCTCTCTCTCTCTCTCCTTGATGTCCAACAGTCAGTATCAAACCACCCACACAAACCACCTTGTTGTTTGCCATTAGTAACGCACACACATAAACACATGCAGATCATCAGCCAAGAAAACTGTTTGCCTCCATTAAAGTTTTTAATTAAAAGCTTGTCTGGGAAGTCATCATTGAACTGCTCAGAAGGAAGCGAGGTATTTCGTTAAGTGATTAGCAGTAATGGTATGGAGCCCGTCATTGAGTTGCCATGGAAACTTGACACCGGTGCCCAGTAGCCGGCCGAAAGTAGCGTCACACGTCTCAATAATTCATGCGGGCTCTTAATTGCATTGTGTTTCTGACCCATGGCTTCAGTGTATAAAGACTGGCTTGCTAGTCACTATAAGTTAACTTTCTCATTGTGATTTTTGCTGTCTGCCCCCCCTGACCTCATGTTTTAAACCATGAAGGAATGTCAGTCCGATATTCACATCAGGGTAAGGCCTAGCCAATCACTGAGTGGTGACATTTGGTTCTGGTTCTTCACAGCCAATCAGTGTTCGGATAGTGGCATCGTCATTTACATCTGCTTGTTGTTTTATGCTATGAGTAAATTTGCAGAATGTTACTTCTGGTCTTGGATGCTGATTGGTCAATAGTTTGTTAAAATACACACTTTTAAAGATGCAGTATGTAAGATTCAGAAACCCTTGTTGCTAATGACACCTGTGGCCATTAAGTGAACTGCAGCAGCTACATGTTGCTTGTGCTCGCGCTCGTGCACACTCCATAGGGACGCGTGCGAGCGAATATAATGACGTAACGTACAAAGAGACTGAACGTGATTCACGGGCATCATGCTGACAGATGAGGTAGCATAATTACAATTACACAGTTATGATTGTTTTACTACAAACTTTGAGACTAAACTAAAACTACTTATAAGCTAACATAGCATACTGATACGCACATATACAGCTAGATACTACCGAACTATACCAGACAGTTTACTGTTGCACTATTGTATATAATGTATGTTGTACAACGGTCAAGAAACCAGCGAATTTGCTTAAATTTATCCTGTATACCTGACTTTTATTATAAAGAGAAGATCGATGGAATTATTTGAAAGTTACGAAGCAAGGTAGCTTGCAATTTGTCAGCATTACCAGGCAAGATCAAGTTAGCTAAAATGACGCAGATCAATCCTTACGGCACTGTATTTCGCATGCTTTACAGTTATGTAAGTTTATCTGTCCAATAAGAAGAATGCCAATTCAGGGTAGGTTTTGACTCCCAAAACTGAACGAAGATCCCTCCTGCAATCAAATACACTGCCGATGTTCACTCTAGTTTTCACTCGACCATGTTTCTGCTTAGCTAGACGGGATTTAGTAGATACATGTTTTTTTATTTGTTTTGGCTATCTCTGAGTTTGTGTAGGAGTCAGTGTTGTGCTGCAAGCCGGACGTTTGCTCTATTCCATCTCTAAGATAACTTTACCTAGTGTTGCAGTTTGTTGACTCTGTTGAATAGTGGAAGGACTGAGGCAAGGGTCTCGGGAGCGCGCATAAACGTCACATCCTTTGGATTTTCCCGGCAAAACCGACCTGCTCCCATTGCATGAACATCAGTCTATAGGCTATAATAGGCAACCTACGAAGTCCAGGATGGGCTAATTTTTTAAGTTGCATAACAAGACGTTTGCACATTGGCAAAAAAAAAAGGCAAATTGTTACATATTGCACCTTTAGCACTTGTGCAAAACAAATGTACACCTACTAGCTATTTATATATTTATAACTCTCTATTATTTTTCTTCATTTGAATGGCCGATTGCGTTTAACAGAATTGTGTGGTGGAAGTGACGTTGATGAAAATGTAATTTTCTTATAATGCTAATTTTATTGCTAACATTTTATGTATCCTAAATACACACAATTAAATAATATTATCGATTTGTTTTTGCATAATTTGGCAAAATGCCGACTAATTATATAGACCTTCTTCAAACATCACTTGTCTCATTAAATCTCAAACATGCTCTTTACTAGTACAATAAACTTTGAAAGAACTTTATTGGTGGCAAAATTGTTTGAATCATGGAAATGAATTTTTGAAATCTTGCTTGAAACCATTTGTACCAAAAAATAATTGAAGGCATGGTAAAAATGGTCCAATTCAGTTTTTAATGAGAACTTCTTATAACAAAAAGAAAAAAGTTGAAATCTTTTCCTTTTATATAAAAATCAGCCCATTGTGCATGAAAATGCCCCAGAAGTTGAAGAAACAACCATAGAGATGAGGGTGAAATTATTTCCCGCAAAAACATGTACGCTAATATTCAAGATTTGTTATATTTGTAACAATCAGTCAAACTTGGTTTAATATAGAATACAGAATACAACTGAACTGATGTGCAACCACTGGTGTGTTTATTACTTAATAATCATCAAGGGTAAGTCATACCTCCACAAAGGGATATCCTGCTGCTATTTTGAGCTATTTTGACCCTACTTGAGCTATGAAGGCAGTTTTATTTGCAATATAAAGAATGTCTCGTCACCTAATGTAGGCTACTGTTAGCTAAACATTAAGTGGAACATTTGTTGACTTTAAAAGCAAAGAGTAAATAGTCTTTAAGACTATTTAGAAATTACTATATAACTATAGAAATTACTCTTACAGTGTGCTGAAACAGTCTTGAGTGATGCTGAGGCATGATGGAGGATGTTGCAGAACTGGTGCACTGTGTGTGTGTGTGTGTGTGTATATGTGTATGTGTGTGTGTGTGTGTGTGTGTGTGTGTGTGTGTGTGTGTGTGTGTGTGTGTGTGTGTGTGTGTGCGCGCGTTTGCTTGCCTGCCATCATTCAGAGTGTTTGTCGAGGGAGTGATGACTAAGAAGAGTCACTTTATTTTACTTTCTCGCTGAGTCACTCTTGTCATTTGTCTGTACAGAAACGGTGCCGTCACGGGATGTTTTCACTGAATGAGTGTTTCATTATACCAGATTCTAATCAGTAGGGCTTTCTCAGATCTACAGCATCCCAATGTGTCTCTCAGAATAAACGTCTGTCTTTAAGAATGATGCCTTGTGTCTGCATGTCAGTACCAGTGTTACATGGATGCAGATGTTATATGTGTACCCTTGAGATAGGAAAGCTGCATAATAATATAATATAATATAATATGCAGGATATCCGTACTATGTAGTGTGTGAAAAGAGGATTTAATATAGTAAATAACATAAACATAAAATTGCTATTTACTAAATTTCACACAAAACTTTTAACTTTTATTGTATTTTAAATGGTAAATAGCAGTTTCTTCTGATTTCTGTTTAGTCATACATTTTATTTGTATTTATTTGCACATGAAGAAATTGTTAATATATTAGAAAGAGGAAATACCAGTACACACCGTAGTCCAGCAACCATGGATGGCATGTCCACGTTAGCAATCGCATTTACTCAAAATATGTTGAATTGGAAACCATTATACATACAGACATTTATTTACTCATAGTACACGTGAAGCACTTTTTGTATCTTAAATCTTGGATTTTAAGAACCAATATTGTTTCTATTAAACGAAACAGCTTTTTTTTTGTTTTAACCCACCCCAAAGTGCACAAAAGATAAAGAAGAATTGGAAAATTATGAATTCACGCTAATACTTGCATGCTAATGCACATACACCAGTACACAACAAAGGGGGTGTGTGGCATCAAGTACACAGACATGTGCTTTCTCGTCACCCACAAAGAATATTTTTAATGTGTTGTACAACAAGTATGCAAACTGGGATGCAGATGAATTGTTGTACAGCCCTGCTCAAATATGAGTTGTTTTATCTAGGCCATTCCATAACATTTTACCTTTTTACCTGAAAAAGTTGAGCGTTGATTCGGTTTTCGCCATTTTCATCCCAGCTCTATTCAACAGTAATCTTGTTAGCATCTAAAATAAGGTTTCAGCCTATGAATATTTGAATGCTGTGCCATCTGTCTCAGTCATATCTATCCTACAAGTACAGTTCGTTGCTAAAATCATCTTTAGTCCTGTAGAAACAGTCCTGAAGGAGGTCAGACTCAAACGCACTGCTGGGGGTTCAGTTTCCTGCATTAGAAATCAGGTCACTGAATGCCAACAGACACATTACAAACTCAAAGTTTGACAAGTGTTTTTCCCCCGCGTGCCGTTCCATCTCGTGCGCCGTGGAGCTCTCAGCTTTTCAAAGTATACTCTTTTGACCGCTAGCCGATGTGGACGTGTTCGCCGCATGCACACTTCGACTGCTTTGTGATATTCTGTGAGCATATGGGAGGCGAATGTGCCGATGGCATGCAAAGACGCCGAGTGTCCGCATGTCTAGAAAAACTAGGCTATATGCGGATAAATCGGCCCAGAAGTTGTCGAGTGGCGCCGTCATAACGTGGCGCCCCATTTTAGCTTATCGCGGCCCATTTGGCCACATTTCTCGGCCGGCCCACTGGAAAAATTCCCAAACTTCCCAATGGCCAGTCTGTGCCTGCCTGGCAGTTCACCAGCCAGATCAATCCATCTCAAATGGTCCAATAATTGTAAAGTTGGTTCCTTCCAATCTATGTATTGGTATTGCAAAACCACCTGTTTTTTATTTTTATTTGACTTGGTTTTACCACGACGGCCATCTTTGTGTCATGACAACTTTTGGTTCTACAGCTGTTTACGGAAACCTCGATATCTCGGCTCAGGATGGTCCTAGCTCCTTGGAGCAAAAACTGATCTCTAGAGCACATGTACATATATATGTACAAGTGTTATACAGTAATTGTGTTTATGATTAACATGCAATAGATGCTTGTCGATGAGGTCTAAAATGTTACTAATTTAGACATTGGCAACAGTGAAGCATGATCTATCACAAGGTTCTGCAAAAAGTAACCTTAATGATTTTAATGAAGTTGAGATTTGATTAATCTGACTTAAAATAGAGATATAATCTGCATTTTATTCAAAAAGCAAGTTAGTCCACATTGCCCTAAATTGCAACCTGGCCACATTTCCATTCTTAAATCCCAAGATCGATCTTGTACTCTATGCGCGCAACCCTCTACTTCAATGAGTGGATATCATCCGCATTAGCAATGCATTTGGCAACTGGCTTGTAAATGTTCATATTTCACTCTCCAGTAATTGTGTAGTAAAGTGGTGAAGTGTTCAGCAGCGAGACCCTTTCACCACGTGTTGAGCGTAAAAAGTTCAGTTAATGCATGTCAAAAGACAAGATCGACAAAACCCGTTTGTCATTTGATTAATGTCCATGCTTTACAACAAAAATATAAACATATAATTCTAATCATGCATAGCACAGATGATATAGAGCCATTCGAGACTCTCTCGTTTACATGCAATCATCATAGGCGCAAAAAACATATATGCAAGTTATGCAATGCATAGGGGCGCCATGTAAGGGGGGGCAGCGGCTCACTAAAGGTGGTGGACCCCTCCATCACCATGCATCTATGCAGTGTATATTATACATACTGCAAAAATGTTAGAATAGTATGCTATTGGTCTCCTTATGGTGAACCCAGGGTTGATTTCTCCCCTCGACTATTTATAGCTTTTGCTGTGTAAATTACTGCAATCAGGCAGAAGAAAATGACAGGTTTTGTCTGATATTTCTGGTGTTGTAGGCTGTAAAAACAGAGGACAGAGTATTGTAGTATTTCCTCAGAAATATGTGTTTCTCAGCACACGTGTGTTGTTGACCTTCTGTCTGTTCTCTGGTTTAATCTGATGCAGACTCGGCGCTGGAGATCTAGATTAGTTTGGCTCACTCTGGAGTTCTCTTGAGTTCTCTGTCATCTGCGTGGCATTACTCATGATTATCATGCCTTTATGAAAAGCATGTTAGGGGAAGTGCAAGATTGTTTAGTGCTGTTTACATCCAGGGGTTATTTTTAAAGGGATAGTTCACCCAAAAATGAAAATTCTCTCATAATTTTCTCAACCTCATACCAACCTCATCCGTGGGATATATTGAGCCCGCTTGAGCCCGCCTGTTTACATTGAGCCGTGGCTGTGTGGCTCCTCTTGTGTGATTTGTAAAAGTGATATGCAGCGTCAAGCGCCCTCTGGTGGCAGATGACAGTATAGACAGCCTCATCAATGTCTGATTGCACGATTACTGAACGCATTTGTCCTGAAATTAATTAATCGATGATAGATAAACTTAATCTATCAAATTCTTAACGATTTTTGTCATTAACATCCCTATTGTGGTAGATGAGTAAAGTATTGATAAGACGGCACAAAAAGTGGCTTTAGAAGGCAATATATTGTTTATTTCCATATTATTATTATTATTATTATTATTATTCTTTCTTTATTTATTTATTCTCCCCAATTTGGAATTCCCAATGCGCTCTTAAGTCCTCGTGGTGTCGTAGTGACCCGCGTCAAGCCGGGTGGCGGAGGACGAATCTCAGTTGCCTCCGCGTCTGAGACCGTCAATCCGCACATCTTATTACGTGGCTTGTTGAGCGCGTTACCACGTCGACGTAACGCATGTGGAGGCTTCACGCTATTCTCCGCAACACACGCCCCACTGAGAGCGAGAACCACACATTATAGCGACCACAAACAGGTTACCCCATGTGACTCCACCCTCCCTAGCAACAGGGCCAATTTGGTTGCTTAGGAGACCTGGCTGGAGTTACTCAGCTTTAGTTTGTGTTCGGGATTTAACATGCATCTCACTGTGTATATGGCCAGCAAAGCAAAACTTTGCGAAATTCGAATAGTATTTTTACTTTTGGGATACTTATTGCAAAACGAATACTCAAGTATTCAACTACTCGTGCACATCCCTATTATAAAGAGCGTTTTTAGGTCACTGTGTCAAAATAAAAGGAGTTTGAAACTTGTCTCGAGATCCCTGTGTTCGGATTTGCACTGTGCTTGAACGCAAGAACGCGTTCTCATCTTGTGCTGTCGCTAGTGTCAAGCAAGCATGAGTGTGGTTTGTAGTTTATACAGCTGGAGTTTCACTTACTGCCCCCTGCTGAAAACAGGTGGTGCTTTAAGCTTGAATTGCTCCAGTGGTATGAATATTTCTTATTACGGTCCGGGGACATGATTAATTTTGTAAAAAAAAAATGACCTCTTTCATTTTATGTAATTAATTGCACTGAATTAACACATTTAATCATCAGCCCTAATAAAAACCGAAAAAGAGCACAACAAAATGTCTTCTTCAGCACTCAAGAGACTACCAAACCAAACTATATCTTACCTTTGTAAGGTCTTTTAACTTGCTGAATATTTGGCACATGCTGGCCAGTGGAAGTCCTTTAATTGTTATCTGTGTTGACCAAACTGGAAATAACTATTTTTAGCTAATGCAAACATCGTTCAGTTAACCTATCGTGCCAAATATCCTCAAGAAAAAGACTAAGGATGTTTATGTTCTTTTTGTTTTGTCCAGGATCCATCCGTGACGCAAGTAACACGGACTGCCCCTCCTGGCCTCGAGGAGTATAACCCTTTCACAGACACAAAACCGGTTAGTGACTCTACACACATGTGTGAAAGACAAGAGACTTTCTGCTTTCTTTTCACAACACTTTTGCTTCTGTAGTGTTTGGTTTATGTATTTTATACATTTAGCGTTTTTTATATCAATATGCCTGAAATAGTAAAAGTAGTATGGTAGCATGCTATTCTGAACAGCCAAGAACGGGACGACCGAGACACTCATGCAAACAAACAAGAGAGCATAGGCAGACTGTAATTACAAACATAAACTATCATGCCTGGTGTACCTTATGAAGCTGTGCCAGTGCAGGGCTCAGTGCCCAGAACAGCCCACACTTACAGCAGAAAACCCATCATCATCATCATCTGCCAGTCAGTAGAATGGAGATATTTTGGATGCCATATTATTACTCTTTCTTGTTTGTGAAATGTGTGCTATGAATTTGGTTATTTCGGAATAATACAGCATTGATGTTCTTTTTTTGCAAAGCTCATTCATTTAGTTCGCCATGATTTCTGAATTAACGTTGAAGAGGTTTCAGTATCTCATATGTTGTATTGTAGGTGCCGCCAGGCTCCGCCCCTAAAGCAGTCCCACCCACAACCAACACACAGCCGGCCATCATGAAACCCACGGAGGAACCACCAGCATACACTCAACCTCAGCAGACACAGGTATATTTACAACGTTAGAGTATTCTTAGTCTCATAAAACCAGACTTTTTACTTTCACCGTAAAGTCTGATCCATTTTGCACCGTTCTCTGGCCAAGAACCGCCCATTTATGCATGAAGATGGTCATCTGACTGAAATGTAAATCGACCAATCACTGTTCATTGTTTTTTTAATGTGTCTTTTGCGGACTGATTAATCTGACATCGATGATACCAATCATCAATAGACAAAACTAACTACAGATTGGAGCTTTTCTTTATTCTGAGGTCCACACTGTAAACACTCCAGAAGTAAACACACATTTTTTATTTATTTTTTTTCTCCCCTTTTTCTCCCCAATTTGGAACTCCCAATTCCCAATGTCCTCTAAGTACTCGTGGTGGCGTAGTGACTCAATCCGGGTGGCGGAGGACGAATCTCAGTTGCCTCCGTGTCTGAGACCGTCAATCTGAGATCGTCAATGTTATCACGTGGCTTGTTGAGCGCGTTACCATGGAGACGTAGCACATGTGGAGACTTCATGCTATTCTCCGCGGCATCCACGCACAACTCACCAAGCGCCCCACCGAGAGCGAGAACCACATTATAGCGACCATGAGGAGGTTACCCCATGTGACTCTACCCTCCCTAGCAACCGGCCCAATTTGGTTGCTAAGGAGACTTGGCTGGAGTCACTCAGCACTCACGATTCGAACTCACGACTCCAGGTGTGGTAGTCAGCTACTCAGGCCCCCTAACATTGCTTTTAAGGATATATATAGTAGGGCTGCCTCCTAATAGTTGACCAAACATTTGTCAATTAGAAGAGTCTTGGTCGACCAAGTTTTGATCGGTCGGTTGGTCGAAAAATATGCCACGCAGTCAGTGACGGCATGACAGACATGATCATTTACACGCTGATCCATGCAGTAATTAATTATGTCGGGCAGGAAATCCAAAGAGTGTGTTCATTTCGAGAGTGGTAATAGATGACCCCAGGAAGGTGACATGCAAACTCAGCAAGCAAACTTTCACCTGTCATTCATCAACCTCAAACATGGCTTATCATTTTAAATATGCAAGTAGCCTAACGTTAGCCACTTAGCATGTCCGCTTACTCCAACGTTATGTAACCTTGATAAACATGCGCTATTAGGCTTATCCAAGTGTTCGTGGAGAGTGGGGAAGCTAAATTAGTACCTCGCTTACTGCATGTTTAACTTAATGTGCATTTCTCTCCACAAATTCACCATTTTCTGATGCCCCCCAAAAACGTATATTTAAGTAATTCAATTAATATCATAAACGTGCAACAACTAGTCTAACGACTACTAGTCGACTGTGAAAATCTTTGGACGGCGGCAGCCCTAATATATAGTGATTTACAAGGAGGACAACATAACTTGAGGCCTTTTCTAAACTCCCGCACAAATCTCGGAGAAATCTCGGAAAAACACTCAGTAGGACAACAGACGCTTCTAGCAGGCAGAAGACCCCAGAGCTGTCAAGACGATCTGTTCACGAGTGCAGTTATACTGTATAATTCAACTCGCCTGAGGGACGGGGACACCACACTCCACAGACAGAGATACACACAGATGCACGCTTTCTGTGAGATGACTCGCTCAGTCGCTCAGGCTTCCTTTAGTGACGTCAGATGCTGCGAGTGAGGACACAAGACATGGGCACCATTCATTTGTTCCAGGAGATCAGCAGTTACAGAAATACTCGAAGCAGCCCGTCTGGCACCAACAATCATCCATGCGATTATCTGATCAGCCAATCGTGTGGCAGCAGTGCAGTGCATAAAATCATGCAGATACGGGTCAGGAGCTTCAGTTAAGCCATCAGAATGGGGAAAAATGCGATCTCAGTGATTTGGAATAATTGATAGAAATAATTTTCCCACAATAAATATTGAAAATGTTTATGCTTATTTTACATTGGGTCTGGGACGAGGCTAAAACAGTGAAATCTATAAGATTAAGATTAAGATTCAACTTTATTGTCATTGTGCAGAGTACAGGTACAGAGCCAATGAAATGCAGTTTTTTCACATATCCCAACTAAACTGGGGTCAGAGCGCAGGGTCAGCCATGAAACAGCACCCCTGGAGCAGATAGGTTCAAGGGCCTTGCTCAAGGGCCCAACAGTGGTATCTTGACGGTGCTGGGGCTTGAACCCCCGACCTTTCGGTCAGTAACCCAGAGCCTTAACCGCTGAGCTAAAAAAGTTTCTAAATCGATTTGTTTCAATAAAAATGAACACCCAGGACATGAAAGTGCCCAAAGTATCATCAAGAAGCTGAAAAATATGGAAATGAATTGTTTTAGTTATACTGTATATGCCTGCACTTTGTAGGGTGCCGGGAAGGAGGCGTCAGCTGGAGTTTTAACCTCGGGGGTTTCAACAGAAGGCTCGTTTAAGGACATGTTGCCCAGTGGCTTGATTAAGCCGCTCGTGTCACATGATGCTGCCTTCCGGGGTAGCCTGGGACCCGGGGAATTTTGAGGCCGTAAAATGACCCAGAAACAAGTGCTCTGCAGGACAGTATGCATCAGCAGAGTGATTCTGAAAATTATAATCTGTCACAACTGGGACACTGCTTGAAGAAGCACACAGTGTACTTGTAAATTGACGCAACACGATCCAAGTCTTATATTTTTAGTCAGAACTTACCTGGATGTCCAAAAGCCTGATTGATAGATCAATTCTCACTCCATCTTAAGAATTAGACAAATGTGTGATTCTTTTCACGTGCAGATATGGAACGGCCCCATGAAATGGTTGGACTGTTGCATATTTTCTAGCATGTATTGAGGTATCTGGGTTGGGACATGTCAGAAGTCTAGCTAGTTGCATTCGTTTATTTTATCCCACAAAATCATGATTTGTTTGCTGCTTACCATTGCTAGACGGTAGCAGGTGGTATCAGCAGATGGACATTCTCATTGTAGAAAGGATTTTATGTGTGTAAGCCCCAGAGCAAGAGATGATTTCATTAATGTAGTTTAACTGTTTTGAGACACTGTACACTTTAAATGTGTCGATCTAATAAAAGTTTATTTTGTCAGCTTTTAGGAGTACACTAGTTTATAGATGGCCTCAACGCTATCAGACGTTGATTAAAAGCCACAATACTAGTTACAAAACAACAAAGTGCATGCAAACAATAAACCGTCCCAACAATATTTATGTCGCAATCCTCTCAGAACGAGAGTCTTTTGGTTAGAAGTCAACTGATTGGTGTTCATACTGTATTCACAACCTGCTAAAAATAATTTTCAGATGGATAGATTTCACCATTGGCGTTGTTGCTTTCCCGGGATTCATTCTCTGACTTTAAAGTAGTCCTCAAAGGTGAGTAGATGTGCAAAGCGTATAAAGGTCCAATTTAAGATTCTTTCCTTGAATGTGTGCGTATATAAACAACAAAATGTATATATACATCAGTGTTGTATTATTTTAGTAGTATAATGACCAGATATACATTGTGTTACAAGTTAAATTACAGCTGGCTTGTATAATTATTTTAACCATAATGTGGTCACAAAGTATGTTCAATCAATTGTCATTTTGTGATTTAATTTACTTATGATTAATACTTGTGAAATACTTGTGATTAATCTACATTATTTTTGCGCAAATGTTCAGAAATCATCCGAGCATTGGCCCAAAACATTGTCACCGCATGCCATGCATCTGCATTGTCTATAAACATGAACAATCATCCATCCATCCTGTGCTTATCCTGTGTACAGGGTCGCGGGGGGCTGGAGCCTATCCCAGCTAACATTGGGCGAAAGGCAGGGTACACCCTGGACAGGTCGCCAGTTCATTGCAGGGCCACACATAGACAGACACACACTCACATCCACATCCACATCCACGGCAATTTTTGGAGACACCAATTAACCTAGCCTGCATGTCTTTGGATGGTGGGAGGAAGCCGGAGCACCCTTTTGAGAACCCACGCAGACACGGAGAGAACATGCAAACTCCACACAGAAAGGCCGGGGCAACCGGGGTTTGAACCCACGACCTTCTTGCTGTGAGGCGACAGTGCTAACCGCTGCACCACCGTGCCGCCCTCATGATACAGCAGACTGGAAATGTTATCTGTGCCAAATACCAGCATTCACGTTTCTTAAGTATACTATTTATTTAGGCTTCATGCATATGGTATTTTGCGGTATTATTGTTTATTTTAATTAATTAATAACTTGATTTATTGTTAATTTAAAAACATTTACATTCATGCGTTTGGCAGACACTTTTATCCAAAGCGACTTACAGAGCCCTTATTACAGGGACAATCCCCCCCGGAGCAACCTGGAGTTAAGTGTCTTACTCAAGGACACAATGGTGGTGGCCGTGGGGTTTGAACCAGCAACCTTCTGATTACATGATTACCAGTTATGTGCTTTAGACCACTACACCACCACTCCAACAACAAAAAAATATATCCCCCTTTCTCCCAAATTGGAATGCCCAATTCCCACTACTTAGTAGGTCCTCGTGGTGGCGTGGTTACTCACTTCAGTCCGGGTAGCGGAGGACAAGTCTCAGTTGCCTCCGCTTCTGAGACCGTCAATCCGTGCCTCTTATCACGTGACTCATTGTGCATGACACCGCGGAGACTCACAGCATATTGAGGCTCATGCTACTCTCTGTGATCCACACACAACTCGCCACATGTCCCATTGAGAGCGAGAACCACTAATCACCACCACAAGGAGGTTACCCCATGTGACTCTGCCCTCCCTAGCAACCAGGCTAATTTGGTTGCTTAGGAGACCTGGATGGAGTCACTCAGCACACCCTGGATTCTAACTCGTGACTCCAGGGTTGGTAGTCAGCGTCAATACTTGCTGAGATACCCAGGATTAATGTTAATCAACAATGACAATTCCTAAAAATTGTCATCCCTATGCTCTATGTACATCTATGTAGTACACACTTGGTTTAAGATCAAACACCTGTCATATACGACATGTTATGTGTTTAATGGGGCTGTTCATGCTTGCAGCATGGTCTTACTGAAGTTCAGTGTCTACCTGACCATAGAGAGCCTGATTATGACAGTTCTTGATGATTTTGATTGGTTTTGAAAGATCTGCCTATTGTAAACAATCTCTAAGAAGGCCTTGGACACTGAACTAGATGTGTGTGTATGCGTGTGTTTAATGTTAACTCTCCTGGGGTTGTGCTCTACTGTGCCTGTTAGCACAGTTGTGTTTGTGAGTGTTTATGACCGCTTTGTGTATATATGTGTGTAGGATCAGGCACGAGCCCAGGCAGAATTAATGCGGAGACAGGAAGAGCTGGAGAGGAAAGCCGCTGAGCTGGACCGCAGAGAGAGAGAGATGCAGTCACTCAGTGCATCAGGTGGTGAGTTATTAGCCTCACAGAGCATGAAGTCTTCTCCACACTGTGGCTTATTTGGGCCAAGAACCGCCCACTTAGACAGGAATAGGTTGCCTGATCGGCATAGTTTTTACATGATTTTTAGGGGCATGCTAATGTGATATATACATTATAATATAACAAAAATTATATTATTACGCAGCTCCCTGGAATACTCTAATCTGATTGGTCAGTCGTGCCATCCAGCTTTCAAAAATGTCTTAATAATGACTTCATATCTGTTGAGTGATATTTCACTGGTCATCCGGTGTTTTGCGAGTCGTCTTTCCTGCTTCTCATATCACTATGCGATCTCTACAAGTAAGCTCATAAAATAGTTTCCGCTCAAATCAATATTTCATGTCATTTATATATTTATTTGGGAAGTTATCATGAAATAAGTGGGATAATTATCAGTCAGACTCAGGTAAAACTCGTTTTTGAACCAAAAACTATATTAGCAAACTAGTTTTGGCAAGTTGTTTAGGACATCTACTTTCAAGTAATTTTTTCCAACAATTGTTTACAGACCGATTGTTTCACTTTTAATTGACTGTATCACAATTCCAGTGGGTCAGAAGTTTACATACACTAAGTTAAATGTGCCTTTAAGCAGCTTGGATAATTACAGAAAATTATGTCAAACATTTAGGCAATTAGCCAATTAGCTTCTGATGGCTAATTGGACCTCCACAAGTCTGGATCATCCATGGGAGCAATTTCCAAACTGTTTGTTCATCTGTACAAACAATAGTACGCAAGTATAAACACCATGTGACCACACAGCATCACACCGCTCAGGAAGGAGATGCATTCTGTCTCCTAGAGATGTACGTAGTTTGGTGTGAAAAGTGCAAATCAATCCCAGAACAACAGCAAAGGACCTTGTGAAGATGCTGGAGGAAACCGGTAGACGAGTATCTAGATCCACAGTAAAACAAGTCCTATATTGACATAACCTGAAAGGCTGCTCAGCAAGGAAGAAGCCACTGCTCCAAAACTGCCATAAAAAAGCCAGACTACAGTTTGCAAGTGCACATGGGGACAAAGATCTTCCTTTTTGGAGAAATGTCCTCTGGTCTAATTAAACTAAATTTGAACTGTTTGGCCATAATGACCATCGCTATGTTTGGAGGATAAAGGGTGAGGCTTGCAAGCTGAAGAACACCATCCCAACTGTGAAGCATGGGGGGTGGCGGCATCATGTTGTGGGGGTGCTTTGCTGCAGGAGGGACTGGTGCACTTCACAAAATAGATGGCATCATGAGAAAGGACATTTATGTGGATATATTGAATCAGATTGAAAATTTGTGGACAGGACTGAGAAAGCGTGTGCGAGCAAGGAGACCTACAAACCTGACACAGTTACACCCGTTCTGACCTAAGACAGGGAATGTTTTCTACGATTAAATGTCAGGACTTGTGAAAAACTGAGGTTTAAATGTATTTGGTTAAGGTGTATGTAAACTTCTGACTTTATATATTTATATACAGTGCATTCAGAAAGTATTCAGATCCCTCCATTGCTATGTTTCAGCCTTATTGTAAAATGCTTTAAATTGTTACTTTTTTCACATCACTCTACACTCCATACCTCATAATAACAAAGCAGAAATCTGATTTTTTGTAACTGCAAATATATATATATATATATATATATATATATATAAAGATGGAAACATCACATTAACAAAAGTATTCAGACCCTTCACTATGAGACTTGAGATTTATCTCAGGTGCATCCCATTTCTCTGGATCATCTTTGAGATGTTTCTACACTTTGATTGGAGTCCACCGGTGGCAAATGCAATTGATTGGACATGATTTGGTAAGGCACACACCTGTGTATAGTCACAGTGACCTCCATAATCCTTAAATGGAAGACGTTTGGAACAACCAGGACTCTTTCTAAAGCTGGCCGCCCGGCCAAGCAGAGCAATCGGTGGAGAAGGGCCTTGTTAAGAGAGGTGACCAAGAACCCGATGGTCACTCTGGTTGAGCTCCAGAGATCATGTGAGGAGATGGGAGAAACTTGCACGAGGACAACACTCCACCGATCTGGGCTTTAGGGAAGAGTGGCCAGACGGAAGCCTCTCCTCAGTGCAAGACACACAATAAAGCACCTAAAAGACACCCCTCATCACCTGCGCAATACCATCCCAACGGTGAAGCATGTTGGTGGTGGCATCATGCTTTGGGGTGTTTTTCAATGGCAGGGACTCGGGGACTGGTCAGGGTTCAAGGAAAGCTGAATGTGAAGAAAATGTAGGGGTCTGAATACTTTCTGAGCACTGTATATACACAGTATTCTAAATAAACTACCCATAATTCCATTATATGTCAATTGCCCTTGTTTTTTGTGGTGGCTGTTGGTTAACAAACCACAAGTTGCTTCCTTTTGTCATCATCCTCCTATTTCAACATCCA